>CAKNXH010063964.1:64821-87680 GCA_932178445.1 Andricus quercusramuli | reverse complement strand
AGTGTAGTATGGTGTGGTGGGGTGTCATGGGGTGGGGGGCGTGGTGTGGTGTGGTGTAGAGTGTAGAGTGTAGAGTGTAGTGTCGTGTCGTGCAGTGTAGTGTAGTGTAGTATAGTATAGTTTAGTATAGTATAGTATAGTATGGTATAGTATATTATAGTGTAGTGTAGTGTAGTATAGTATAGTATAGTACAGTACAGTACAGTACAGTACAGTACAGTACAGTATAAGTATAGTATAGTACAGTAAGTACAGTACAGTACAGTACGGTACGGTATGGTATGGTATGGTATGGTATGGTATGGTATGGAATGGTATGGTATGGTATGGTATAGTATAGTATAGTATAGTATAGTAGAGTATGGTATATATATATATATATATGTATGTATGTATGTATGTATGTATGTATATGTATATATTTGTCGCTCAATGTGAAAGTGGCGTAAGTCCATATTTTTCAAAAATATGTCTTTTTAAAAATGTGGACTTACGCCACTTTTACAATTATATATATTCATCTATTCTGAAGTATAGCTAAAGTAGATATTTTAATTTATTTATACTAAGGTATGACCAAAATGGAATAATAAGGAGACGGAACTGCCATGGAAAATTGTTGTATCTGAGAAAAGCCCGGTTGCCTAGTTAAAGGTGCCAGGTGTCAAGTGAATGACTAGCCTGACATAAAATGGTGGTAATCAAAGAAGTGCATTATAAAAATGGTAAGCATAGATTGCAATCCCGATTTCAAGATTATATATAGATATAGATTATTCAATTAGTTATTCACTTAACTTTGCCCTACTACGGTTGTAAAAAACCCATCCTCTTAGAGTATGAGTACTCTTGCAAAAGCGATGTTAGGCCACGCGTGCCGGTGCTTGCTGTGAAGCTAGGTTCGTAAGTAGGCGTGGCTTAATACCTCTTTTGTAAGAGTACTCACACTCTAATAGAGTGAGTTCTTTACAAATATAGCAATGTGAAGTTTGAGCTATATTCGGAGGGATAACGGCTTCAAAAGCATTGAATGAAACCTGCGACAAAAGCATCACTAGTCTTCTTACTATTGTAGCTATATTTTTTCTTCGTGCATAAAGGAATCTAAAATGGCACCTTATAAAAAAATGAACTTCAACGACGAATCTCGGACTTTTAGCTTTCTAAAATCAATATTCTCGAGTAAACATTTTTCATGACTTATCAGCAATTACATCATATTAATCTTGATCTTGATTTAGATTTGAAGAGTAGGATTTACTCTTCATTTTGAGATTTTTCACATTTTTATGAACATTTTTCGAGATTTGGCAAAAAGTTGAACTCAAGATTTCAAACATTTATTCAGCTAAGAAACCCTCGACTTTAAAACTGAATATTTTTGACTCGTTCATCAAAATTTAGTGATCCCTTATTTGAGCCCCCCTAATTGGAGCCTTCCGAAAATTGATGCCACGCCGCGGGGATGCGTGAGGGGAGCTGCGGGGGGATGGGTGGTGCTTGCTTAGGGGTAACAAAACGAAGACAGAAACAGGAGAGTGACGAAGCAGTTTGGAGTACCTTAATTGGAGCGGACCGTCATTCCCAATTCAGTCTCAAATAAGAATTTGACTTAAATTTCAACTTAGGCTCATTCGATGCAAAATTTACTGATCTCTTAAATGATTCTTCTTACACAGTCGTAGACTTAGCTTCTGCACATATACTCATCTTCGAAGTGAAGTATACATTTTTTTAAGGCCCAAGAAAATGTATCCAAACTTCCTGTTAAATGGGTACTTAACTTTTCTTTTTAAAGCTGTCTCATTTGCACTTTTTCGTGCGTGAGAAAAGGACACGACGCGCTTGCGCAGCCAGTAATGAGTGATTAATACTTGCAGGCATGGCACTTATCGTGTCGTTGCGTTGCTCCTGCCAAATCGCATGCACGTCGGAGATCGGCCTCCTTATTATTCCTTCATTCGTATGGCTGAAGCAGCGGATATGGAATGGCACTCATTTTTTCTGAAGTGTTCTACCAAAAGTATAATGTATCCTGAACGACAGCTCGTCCAAAAATTTAATAGGTTCGCGATTTAAGTGATTTTATGAGAAAAATATGCTTTAAATATTGTTCGCGAATGTAACGAAGAATCGGGGTAACAATATCTTCGAAATCTTGAAGTTCGAGAAAATTACTCATCATTTCTTTCACGATATCAACTTGGGAGATGAGAATAAACTTCTCAATTTTTCAGCTTTATGGAGAATCATCACAAAAAGAGGGTTGGAAGTAGGAAACTTATATGATTATCATGTCGCATATATTTTGTTCACAGCTCCTTAGATCACGAAGGAGATTTGCGATTTTAAAACGATTTTAAGTTATTCGAACGTTTCTCATCGGAAAATAATTGAAACAAAATTTTAGGATTAAAATAACATTTACAATCTTAACCAATTTTTTACATACTATATTCATGTTTTTCTTCTAAAACTATACTACATTGAAACTTGGAATTAGAAACGGTGCGTACATGGCTTGCATTGACCTTGATCCTAATTTCAAACCGTCTGAACGTGAAGAGGGAGGATTGCGTGAATCATTCTTGTTGGATTTGGACGGATGACGTAACCAGCAGCAGCACCTCCCATGCTCCCCGCATCAGAAAACCGCCTCGGCATCAATTCTCGAAACGGCGTAAATCTAGACTGCCTTAACCTAATTTCCAGTTCATACGAAAATATTTTGTATTAATTTTGAAGTTAAGATATGAATTTCTAAATTATTTAAAATATTGCCCTAACTTTTCTTTTCTATCATTCTAGATGATAGATACTATGAAATATAAAAATTTCGTATTGATATGGATCTTGTATTCTGATAGAAGAATTGCGCGTCTTCATTTGATATATTTTCAGAAAATTTACGAATAAGAATAATTTGAAAGTTCTTTAAATGAAACCTTAGAATTAATTATATGAGCCAAATTGATGAAAAATTTTCCGATTCCCGTGTGGAAATGCAAATGGGGCGCTGGTCTGGTTCCGGACCAGTTGGCCCGACTGTAAGTCGGGGGCTAGTCGGGTCAACTGGCCAGTACCCGACCATTCGTCACGGTGAATTCGTCGGGGGCTGGCCGGATGACCCCGCTTATCCCAGTCGGGATCTAGCTCGGGTCTAGTCGGGTACTAACCGGGTAATACCCAGGTGAGAGTACACCACTGGCGCAGTACCACTATTTCTATGCTCTAATGATGCAACAAAAAAAGTATTTAAAAAATAAATAATAATTGATTGCGAGTATTTTGTCTATAAATGTTAATTGCCCTGCTTAGAATGAATACATATATATTACATTTCTCAACATTATATTACAAATCAAATTTTTAACGCTACGGGGTTTCGAACCCACATCTATACCTGAATCTGTCGCCTGGCAGACCTGCGAGTTGAAACGAGATGAAGAAACCACCTTCATAAACTACAGCTCATAAAAGTTATGACAACAATTTTTCAACTTTTTTTCCTTATTAATTATTTTATTATTATACGACATCATGATATAGATGTAACATAAATGAACTGTTAACAGGAATATAAATAAAAAAAATTTTAATAAATAATTTAAATCGATTGCAATTTTTCTTCGTGTAATATTTTGTTTTTCGCGTTTCAGACTATTTTAAAACTTTTGATATTGACATGAAATGTCATTTTTAATGAGCATTTAAGATTTGTATCTTTTTTATAATGTTTTGCTCTTTAGGTGTTTTAGACTATTTTACGACGATTTTCGCAATATTTGACATAAAAATAGCCTACACAGAGGATTAGGATTTTTTGAAATAGCTCGACTAGTCCCCGACCAGCCCCCGACTAAAAATGCTAATCAAAAAGAACTCCACTGGCGACCGACCAGTTCCTGACTAGGGACATTGCCTACAAAATTTCTCCGACTAGCCCCGATTAGTGCCCTACTTTTAATAGGGCCAAGTGGGTCAATTTCTACACGGGTTGCTGAAATTACATTGCCAATGATTTGTTATAAAAAAAAGTTTCTAACCCATCAATATTTGATTATTTTATGAACAAATTATGTAAACAAATGCACATTTTAGGGTATTTTAGGTGAAAATAAACCGTTTTTTCTTCTGCCTTTGCTAAAATTATATTGGCAATAACGTTTTCTGGAAACTTTCTCCCCGAAAAATAGGAACTGATTCCTGTACTTTGAGCAAATCGGATCCAGGATGAATTTTGCTAGAAGAGTACTGTTCGCCCAGCGCTCTATCCAGAAAGAGAGTGTTGCGTACACTGGTAGCCTACAGTGGCTGCCCACAGTTTAGGAATCAGTCCCGACTCAGTCGGGAAAGAGGCTCGAAATATTCATCGTGGATCCCGATTCCTAAATTACAGTTCTCAGTCCTGAATTTCTGAACACGACCTAAGATTTTTGAGATTCACTTTTAAATTTTTAGTTTTCAAAACTTGTTCCTAAATCCGCATTTTTCTCCTTGTATCAATATTGGCTTATTTTATAAACAATTTATATAAACAAATGTACATTTTTGGTGTTCTGAAGCGAAAAGAAATAATTTTTTCTCTTGACCTGACCGAAATTACATTGCCAATGATTTTTTTCTGAGAGAATTTCATAACCTATCAATATTTGTTTATTTCATAAACAAATTATATAAACAAATGCACATTTCTGGAAACTTTCTCCCCACCTATCAATATTGGTTTATTTTATGAACAATTTATACAAACAAATGTACTATGTGATTTGAATGATTTCTCTTTGTTTTCAAATTACTAAAATTTGTATACACTTACATCATTTGTTACAAATTTAATAGATTTCATTTTGTAATCAAACTTCATCACACAATATCACTGGCATTTTTAATATAATTTGTTAATAAAATGAACAAATATTGGTGGGTGACAACAAGTTTTTCAGAAAACATTATTGGCATTGGCAATATAATTTTAGCTAGGTCAGAAGAAAAAACGGTTTATTTTCACCTAAAGTAGCCTAAAATGTGCATTTGTTTATGAAATATACCAATATTGATGGGTTAAAAACTTTTTTTCAGAAAAAATCATTGGGAATGTAATTTCAGCAAGGTCAGAAGAAAAAATTATTTCTTTTCGCTTGAAACACCAAAAATCTACATTTGTTTATAAAATGAACCAATATTGATAAGTGGGAAAAATGTTTCCGGAAAACGTTATTGCCAATATAGTTTTAGCAAATACAGACGAAAAAACGGTTTATTTTCACCTAAAATACCCTAAAATGTGCATTTGTTTGTATAATTTGTTTATGAAATAAACAAATATTGATGGTTTACAAACTTTGTTTCTAGAAAAAATCATTGGCAATGTAATTTCAGCAAGGTGAGGAGAAAAAATTATTTCTTTCTGGTCAGAATCGCCCAAAATGTGCATTTGTTTATGTTCTGGAATGGAAGCTTCTGATGTGTCCCCTAAGGGTTTACATTTTTCTTGTATCTCTTCCCTATTCCTTCACACACACCCCACACACTTACTTGGTGGTGGGAGGGGGACCTACAGTTTAAGGTGGGTTCCGAACCACCAAGAGCAACAGCTTTAAGTACTTAGAGAACCTTTTTCTCTAGAGGTACCGATCCCACGACTCTCCGGAGATGAACAACTCCCTTGGTAGGCAAGTGTTTACCGCATGGGCCACCGAGGCTCTTCCAGAGTGCGAGGCGGGAATCGAACCCGCAAGCCGACGGAGTGGGTCCAAAGCCTATGCCTTAACCCCCACGACCATCGTCCCACTAGTGCATTTGTTTATATAATTTGTTTATAAAATAAACAAATACAAGTAATCTTAAATGTTCATGTCCATGCATCATTCTAACGATAAAAGCTAGCGATTGCAGGGCAGAAATATACTTTGAAGGCGAATACCCTGCAATGTTGATTATTTGTCAACACAATTTGTTTATAACAATTAACTATGCAAGTTAACAATTTTTTTATTTTTCCCATACCCTTGTGCATTAAACTCAAGGGACGAGACGTATAAGAAAAATTTTATCTAGAAGATGAAAAATAAAATTTTAAAAATCGACATTTTTTCCGTTGTTTGCATTAACATAAAAATTAAATAAACAAAAAAATAAAAAATCTACTTTTACCGTTTTTTAAAGACTTTAGTTCTGAGTTATTAAAAAAAAAAGAAAACTAAAATCGGTGCAAAATTGTATTCTAAATGTCATTTTGAACCTCGATTTCCGATTTCACCCGACTGTGCGTCGCCCGGCTGGGCCTTTGAATAAAAATATACCTGGATAGCCCGCGAACATATCCCGGCTGGGCTCTGTGAAAAAGAAGTGGCCCGACCAGCCCCCGGCTGGGAATCATGTTGTATTAGGGCCAATTGGGGCTATTTCCACACGGATTATAGAGGAAGAAGGATCTAACTAATTTTGCTGCTGAAATCCTTTTTCGACGATACATATTCTATGTGCCTTTTCGGGAAATTAATCATAGTTTTCCTAGTTTTCATCAATGAATGATTTTCCTCTAGCTTTTTTTGACTTGAGCATAACAATCAAAAAAACTATATAAGTGATTGCTAAAATGGCAAAGTTTTCAAACTGGTTGAAATATTTTCTCAAAATTAAGTTAAACTCAACAGAAAATATTATACTAAGAGATCAAGGAATGTATTTGAGATGAATATGGATTTTACGCGTTGCTAAAAGTCGCATGAAAAGTTATGTGGTTTTTCTCAAACACAAGGAAAACCATATACGTTGCATATTTTTTAAGCTAACTGATCTATTTTCTGATTCTGTCCCTTTTTTCTGATTTCTATCACTGATTCTTATTTTCTGGAAGTCAGAGAGAAAATTAAAAGGTCATATGAATGGTTATCGAAGATACGTCTATTGTTCTGTAGATAATTCAAGGAGCCCTCTATATTCGTATTATATATCTATATGATAATCGTATATAATCATTATTCTTACAAACAAGTTACGAATTTTCTACAATGAATAATATTCAATCAATCTTCTGTACTCAAATTCTGAAAATTAACTGATAATGTTAGTAGTCAGTCACAATGTCACTCAACTTTTAAATAAAAAATTTAAAAAGACACTTCGGTGACTGTTAAGCAATCGGGATGTCTTAAGTGAACATCTCTGAATTTTTAAATTACGTTGCTGCAACTGATCTTCACTTTTGAAAGAGGAAAGTTGGTCAAAAGTTAGTCCAGAACTCCCAAACGAAGATAGATCTCTTAGAGTAGCGTAATATTCTCCGAAGAAGATTTTTAATCTCCAAATATCATTCGTTAAGCTTTTAATACCATTTTCCACATGGATAATTTATCCCTTCGTTCGCGAAAGTGATGTGAAAGTGGAATATTATACATGAGATGGCAGTTTAACGGCTGAAAATGTTTTCTAAAATCATTTCGAACAAGTTTCAGTTTAAGTTTGCCTCATCTTAGACAATACAGTTTCATACTAAATTCACCATTCTAATCACACAGCAGAGCGTGAAAGAAGGTTAAGTTTTAACGTTAAATTTGCACAATTATTGATGTAAAATGTCATATATTTCGAGTTTACTGACTATTTGACTGACCAGCATCAAATATATTGTCACAGGCTGGACGCAAAATAAATTTGAATTATTTGAATTAGTATTTTTCGAAAAGCTAGAATTATTTTTGCAAACAACTATAAAGAACAATTATGTAGGAGTGAAAATACTTTCAGTCACGCTGGAAGGACGCATGCGAAGTATGACAATCCTCAATAAAATGCCGGCTGTGTCCATGGAATGAAGCTCATCATTTCTGAAGTACTCTTTCCGCTAAATTGAAATCTAACCTAGATTTGTATCCACCAGTACTTCTTCAAAATACATTCGAATCTTCATTTGAGACGCAATTACTGTTTCAAAAAAGAAGCAAGACTTTACTTTGAAAAACCGTTAAAAGCGTATTAAATTCTAAATTCAATATCCTTCAATAGAGATATTTTTGACTGATAGAAAAATCTGTATTAAATTTAATACAAATGTATACGAAGTCATTTTCATACTCCCATGTATGAAAATGACGATATATTCAATATACATCAAAATATGAATAGTTGTACACTTCATATTAAATATAATATACAGGTAGGTATAACAGCGTGCTTGAAAACTCAATGTGCTTTTATTTCTTTAAATCTAATCAAATATTCGCAATTGAAGTAATAATCTAGAACTCGCAACAAGCAACGTCTAAGCAATTATCATGAATGTATAGGAAATTTAGTAAACGCGTACCTAAATAGCGATTTCATATGCTTGAGATATTAATTTAAATAAATATTGGTATTTTGAATTTAATATTATTTTCGAAATTGTGTTAAAAAAGAAAGAAAAAATATTCCGAATATAGTAGTTTGATATTTTATATTCTGGAATTTATTTCACACTATCTTTAAAACCTTATTTTAGAGTTCAGCTAACGAAAACTGAAAAAAAACCACGCATTCTCCAGATACGGCTACAAATGTACAAACATCCTTGCGCTGAGTTTCATTTGCTTAAGCAGCGAGTCTCGCTGACGGCGGTGATCGCCATGAATATTTTTTGGGAACGCGTGAATATTTTGAAAGTTTTTTTAGCTTAATGAAAGGTAAGATTTCAGACATTACACCTTGTTAATTTTAGTGTTTCTCATAGGATTCCTAAGTCACAGCACGAATTTAAGTTGAGAAACAAAACTGAGAAATTCTCGGCGATAGTCCTTCTCGCGGCCAACAGCGGTAATCGCTGGCTGAAGCTCGAAATTGTTAATTTGGACATTTGCAGTCGTCTCTCGACAACCCGTCATGCCAAAAAATTTGAATGAATGTATAAAATTGTAGAAATTCTTGCATTTTTCGAAAACTTTTCCCCTAACAATATCACAATTAGATATTATTTGACGCAGGATTTGATACGCTTTCTAACGGGTTTTCAAAAAAATTTCTCGCTCCTTTTTTCAACGAGTACAGTACCCTTCTACTTATCGCACTACCAGATATCGCGACTTCCCCTACTTGTTTTACACATGTAAGCGCACGTATTAAAAAAAATTCTTGCGTGTAATACTCAATTTTTTTTAAACATTGACATTCAATTTAACCTACTTAAGAGGTTATTACTTAATTCTTCTTTTAATTTTAAGTACGTGATTCATAAATGGCTAGCAATTCTGAACCAGAGTTCTTAAACATAAAACTGTTTTTCAAAGAACACTTGTAAGAAAACACTACGTTTTTTAGAATTTGTAGGTAAAAATAATAACCTCTGGATAGTCTCTCCTACTTCTTTCGTTAACTGTCAAATTTCGACATTACCTTTTTTGAATATATTTGATTTTCTCAAACCAATCAGATATTCTCAAACCAATCAGATATTCATAGTCAAAAATTATTTTTAATAGTAATCGCCCTGATCATACTGACAATTTCCGACGGTAGTATAATCGTTTCAAGAATATGTGAGGCATGATTTGGATTATTTAGAAACACGATGAAATAAAGCTTCACGAAGAAAGTGGTGGTAAAAAAATAAGTAACTTTCTCAGTAACCGAAATTGCTTTTCATCGTTTTCAAATGCTAAAGAAAACTAAAGAAAGAAATTCATCCCAGCATTTGTCGCTCTTGTAATATAGTGAAACAAATAGAAAAAAATACGACATTCTAATTTTTGGGACAACATGATTTTTTAATATCTTGAGGGATTTGTCACTTTCAAAATCCGTCGAAAAATTTTCAAAATAATGAAAATTAACATAGGGGTGGAGATTTTTCTGACAATGAAACATTCATTTTCTTTGAAACATACGAAAGATACGCACAAAAATTTTCCACAGCAAAGTTGCTCTTCTCTAAAGGAACTACCATAATATGCGACAAAACCATAATATTAATGATATAAAATTATGAATGAAGCTCTTTGATTTTCTTATCCCCTTTAAAGCCTTAAAAGCCCTTCTTTCAAACAAAGATAGATCTCTTAGAGTAGCGTAATATTCTGCGAAGAAGATTTTTAATCTCCAAATATAAACATGAAATATATATATATATATATATATATATATATAAATATAAATAAATTCTTGTTTGCATAAATACATGTAAGGTATCATTTTTCACGATTTTTTTGTGTGATAACATTATGACAGCATTACACATAGCCACTTTAATCTTTTATTGTATCATTCTTGTCAGCTTCTTGAACATTATTCTTTTTTTAATAACGCAATATAACGCAACTTACGTATTTTTCCAAGAAAATGCAAGTTCTTAATTATAACCTTGTTTGAAGCTTTTATTTCAGCCATTTCCAGGAATTTTTCAATTTCTTCATAATGCTTTGCCCATTTTCAAAGGCAGAAAAACGTTTTTTGACATTTTAGTACGTTTTCATTTTCGCTATATTACAAAAAATGAATTTATTTTATTAGATCTCTCTAACATTCAAAACCTAAGAAAATTACCTGTCCATAAATTTAGTTTCCATAAATCTTAATTTTTCGTGCTTTTTCTATAATTTTTTGTAATCATCTCGAGAACCATTTATTACTTACCAAATTATGTGTTTCATTCCGCAGATACATAGGTAGAATCTTGTTGATGGGTGCAATCACTGAACTGAATACCGTAAGCCGGGTCTAGCTGAAACACGAAGGGAAAACCAGGCCACTAATATTTTATCATATTCATATTTTATAATTGAATGTCTCTTTTACTGAATAAAAATCCGAAAGATTTTTCCTTCTCGTTTGTAAAATAGCTGTATCAAATGTGCATTTAAAGACTCTTCTCGGGTTATATTTTTATTGAAATGCAAAGAGTTTTGTACATATTTGACTCATTCAGGTAGTGGTTTGTCATGTCTTTCTCCATGCTTGTCTGACTCGACTATTTTTTTCTAGGGTTATTATCAACCTCATTTCGTACAAATATCTTCTTTATTTATACTGGTAGATCAGTAATAAACATAAACAGATTAAAGAGAACAATTCAGTGCATAATTAGCTTAACTTTGAATTTTCGAAGTTGGCTTTTGGCATAGTAAAAAATAAAAATGTGATATGACACGAAGAAGTACGTATTTTTTAGTTTTCTCAGGCAAAAGAATTATATATAGTTTTTGCATGATGGAAGAAATCACATATAATATTTCAGACTACGTGAAACTTTGCTGCCTGAGTGTACTTATTATATCAATGAAATTGTCATTAAAGTAACAATAAAGACTCATAATTTATGATATTTTGCCATTCAGTATTACATAGACGCTTTTCTTGCCTTTTTACTGAAAGTAGAAGCCTCAGTCCCAACCCTGTAGCTATGAGTAGTTACTTATATCTACATTAAATGTTCTAACTTCAATATGTGCATCGAAAAGTCCAGAATTAATATATTCAAAGCATTCATATCTAATTATATCTTCTCTGTGTAATTCATTCAGAAAATCTAAAAACATGTCCCACATGGTATAAAATTTAATTGACTTGAGAGTCATTGGCAGACATTATATCAAGGATTTTCGAACATGACTTCGTGTTTGCTTGGTCAGTAATTGCATCGGAAGTAAAATAAAATTTAAGAGGAAAAGCGAATTTTACCATAGGATTCAAGTTCAGTGGACAATTGGGTTTCCGAAACCTGATTATTCGTAGCCAACGTCAAAGTTCTCTAGGTGTTGACCAATTTTCCGGGTCACAAGTGCCTTCTAGTTACCAAAATCCCCCTGCACGCGAAATCCTTGCAATGCTGAAATACAAGTTGGCCAAATCGATTGTAGGGTACTACTGAAGACGTGTTAGAGGGACCGAGATAGAGAGAATGAGGAAGAAAAAAAGGGTGGGTATAGTAGATGAGGTTGGAAAGGAGAAGTCGCATGGAGGATATTATCTCTTCCAGGGTAGCTTAACCCTATTCTGATCAAACCATAGAGAAATTTTTCCTTCTATTCGTCTTCAGAAGTTCGCACCCTCTTCGTACTAACCAGTCGCAGATAACTAGCTTGGCCCTGTTCCAAAATTCACCAGGATCAGCATTCCAATAGAGTTTCGCACTTGCTGTACGCCTCATGGAAAATATCTTTCCCCATTGGTAGGGCGAAACTTTCTTATCGTGGGTCGGAATCTGATCATTCTCGAATTCAGGGTGTATATAGGTTGACTTTTTGAAATCTTATAAGGGTGAATTACCCGTAAAAGTGATCATTCGATTACAGAAAAAAGAGGAAAAAATCAGTTTCTTTCATGGTTGTGGGGAAGATAACTTTTATCTGGAATCAGAGAGGCGACTTTAGAAGAAAATAAATATTGAAGTAAAAGTCGTAGTGTTCCAAAGGATGGAGACCTTGTACCTGAGGAACTTTTCTTCAGAAAAAATTCGAAAGTTTGTATCTTACAGGTTGCAGGAGATTTATTGACAACTATGTTGATCATGGCGCTGTAAATACAATATCTGAAACATGAAAACGATTTTAGATTGATGGATTTTATTAGCCACTTCCCTCATAGGGAGTTTTAAAACGTTTGAACAAGATGAAACCATTTTGTATTGAAATATTTTCAAATTATAAATACTTGAAATATGGCTTGAAGGCTGAGTTAAAAAAAAAAATTCGTTGATACATGTTTATATATCTAGGAAATAAACATGCGGGGTAAGGGCACAATTATTATTTTTTCGATCTCAGTCAAGTTTTACATTGGAATATACAGGGTGTTTTTTTTAACTTGAGACAACAAAATATCTCAAAAAATACGCATCCTACGGAAAAAATGTCTAGAATAAAAACTTTTTATTTTTGAGGGGGAAAAAAGATTTGTTAAAATTTACCCCACCTCCACCCCCACAGGAGGCAGAGGTGGGGTTAACTTTGTAATTTCAAATGGCAACCCCAATTTATTATCACAGATTCAGATTCTCCTTTACGAAATACGTAAGTTTTATTCGGAAAATTTGTTTTGATTCGCGATAGATGGCGCTGCAATTGCGAAATTAAGCACCCTGGAGGGAATAGACAACTACTACGTCCGCGTCGTTATTCCTGGGTAGAGCTAAAACGACTGTCCCGAAGAATAAGTCACTAACCAATTTTTTCGAAAACAGAGCGTATCAACTACATTATGCTTGGCTAGGGTGTCGTATCTCCATTTAAAATACATAGGGATACGACACTTTAGGGAAGTCAAATATAGTTAATACACTCTGTATACGGAAAACTTTGTTAGTGACTTATTCTTCGGGACAGTCGAAAAGTAGTGTCGAAAATTTCGTTTTTCCCAATTGCAGCGCCATCTATCGTGAATCGAAACAAATTTTTCGGATAAAACTTACGTATTTCGTAAAGAAAAATCTGAATCTGTAATAAAAAATTGGGGTTGCCATTCGAAATTACAAAGTTACCCCCACCCCTGCCTCCTGTGGGGATGGGGGTGGGGTAAATTTTAACAAATCTTTTTTCACCCTCGAAAATAAAAAGTTTTTATTCCAGACATTTTTTCCGTAGGATGCGTATTTTTTGAGATATTTCGTTGTCTCAAGTTAAAAAAAACACCCTGTATAATTAAAATTATTATAAATTTGGTTTACTCTGTAGTATACCTATACTATCAAATATAATAGTGAAAAAAACGTGAGAAAAATATTCTCGATAAGTGATACACATTGATATCTTAACAACACAATTACTGCATAATATTTTTGTATAGACAATTAACCTGTTGAATTTTCATTCACAAATACCAATTTTCGACGGAAAAGTTCAGATCTTCTGAAGTTGCTCAAAATTGTATGTTTTATTTTTTAAGTTAAATGATCATGTTCAAAATAACCGATTTTTTATGAGAAACGCTAACATACCCTATTGTTGTTCAAATATTTTTTGCAATGAAACGAACTGTTTAAAATAACCTTTTTTTCTGGTGAAAAATGTTAAAAAAAAAAAAAAAAAATGGTGAATTTTATTGAAATTTACCCCCTATGATCGACAAAAGACCTATTATTTATAATTAAAAGTCGTTTAAAAATTTGATAACCCTCATTGAAATCGACACGGATTGCAGGTGAAAATCGCGAGTATAACCTGAAATTGTTAAAAAAAAAATTTTCAAATAAAAATATTTTTTTATCAAAAGTACCGCTTTCTTGTGAAAACCATTAACAAAACTGGACTACTGAAAAATTCCTATAAATAAACTGTTGGGCACTGGAAAATCCCAAATAATAGCATATTAGAACCTTGAATCACTGGTGAGTTATTCTACTTTATACATATTCACGAGTGCATCTACAACTACTAACCGTTTTTGAACTTAGGAAGGGATAAAGTGCACTGAGACTACTGCGCCATTTTTAAATATGGGCATGTCTAAAAATCATCAAGTCTAATTGACTATATAGAATATTCCCATCATTTCACATGACCAATAATGGACGCCTATTGCAACCTAGGCCTAACCCTACTTGAATATCACTTCCCCATACGTGGATTAGATGAAGGGCAAAGTATATGAATACTGCCGATCATGAAGGAGAAGGTAATTAGGGTTTTCAAGTCTTTATCAATTTATGTTCCCAAGTTTAGAAGTTCATATGTTTGAGTTCAAAAACCATCTTCAGTCAACGACCAGATTGCTAAACTTACTATAAGCGTCAGAAATTAAACAATCGAAGAATCGTTGAAATTTCAAACTACGGACCCAATAATGGGCCCGTCATCGAAATACCATCGGAATTCTCTAGTATTTCTGAAACCTTCGAAAAAATAGCATCTGTGCGGATGTTCTGAAGTCAAAGTCATTAACAATCAAAAGGCCACCTGTCACGAACAGAAGGACGAACACAAGCTGAAAGGATTGACCCGTCACCTTAATCCATTGCCCAATATTCATGCCATCAGTCGCCCACTGTAGGCCCTATCTAAACAAGACAAGACTTAATTTGAGTTTTGGTGAAGAAAAACATCCAGCCGTACTAGTATGTTTTGCATTTGATATTTCAACGTAAATTCTTCATATTCCTTATTTCATGACTGCTGTCATCTATCCATTTGTATTTGCATTAAATGAAACATTATTCCATTTGTCAATCTTAAATTCTTTTATAGGTTCAGTTTATTTCTGGTCATTTAGTTATCCTCACCTCAGTTTTCTAGTTTTTAAATTATATTCTAAAATGAGGAATCATCTTTTAAATGAATGAAATATATGGTGAGTTATATCGGTTGAAACGTAACACTGGGACAATCTTGTAATTTTTTAAACTCGGGAATTTTATAACTTCAAAATTCGCCTCTTGCAGCAATTTTATAGAGTCAGATATTCCATAGTAGGCTGTCCCAAAATCCAATGTCCAATATCCGTCCCAAAAAATTATAGAGGGGAGGGGTCGACAAGGGAATGGACTGGTCCCGAAAATTTAGGACGGCGAAAAACTTCGTTAATAATGTAGGCAATGTTATGCTGGGAATTGTCCATTGTCGTGAATTTTCAAATTCGGTAGAATTGTAAACTTTCGGCCATTTTGTTATTCGGCAACCTTTGAATGTACTTAGTTTTTTATTTTGAGTATTGTGTTTTTAAAAGTTTCTAATACTTTCAACGTAACCTTAAATTTGTCCTAAACTGTTAATCTTTTTCAAAATCTGTATCGATATTGGCGGTAAAAGCCGATAGCATAGCCGATGAATGTTTTTCACAGGAACATTTTGTATTCGAATAGTTTTTACATTAATATTTTATCATTATTTGACGTTCAATACTTTCTACTGGAATATTTTCTATATGAATATTTTCTACTTTATTATTTTGTTAATGAATATTTTATATACATTCATTTTCCACACGAATTTTTTCCATATCAATATTTGCTACATGATTAAATTATTATTTTTCAGTGGTTTATTAATATTAATTTACATCTTCGCATTAATTGCAAAATATGAACTTGTACTTTTAAAGGATGTGAAATATTGTCTTCTATTTTCATCTATTACAAAACATTCACTTGTTTTGTTTTGATATTGATATCTTAAATTGCTTGCTTATCTCAATTTCGAAACAGCCGCTGACGAAAAGTATGTTGTTGACGAATCGCTTTGGAAAGTTATGTGGTACGTGAACGAAATTCAAGATGAAGGTAAGTTGGAATTTATTTACATTTCAAAAGTTCCTAATGAAAATAATTCACCTATGTCGACATTTTCATGGATACTCATGCAAATTTTGTAGCTAAATCAAAGGTAAGATTTCAGAAATTACATCTTGTTAATTTTAGTTTTTCCCGTAGGATTCCTAAGTCACAGCACGAATTGAAGTTAAGGAACAAAACTGAGAAATTCTCGGCGATAATCTATCTTGCGGCCGATAGCAGTAATCGCGAACTCATGAATCATCATGAAACATGAATCATGAATCATGAAAAAAGAATGAATCATGAATCATGAATCAATCATGAATAATGAAAAAAGAATGAATCATGAATCATGAATAATGAAACACAAAATTTGTGTTCGAGTCGTACTTCTGAAATCAATAACAAAGCGAACAATTTATCTAGAGAAAAAATGAATAGGATACTGATGCGTCTTATCTACAGTTAATTCCGCAGAACGAACTACTTGTACACTGGTAAGTGAAGATACTATAATTTTCTTATACTAAATTGCAATAAACAATTAAAGTTTATGAACTTTAAATTAGATCCATATCAAATCCAAAATTAAATGCAACGTCCAATACTCAAGTTAATGTATAGAATTCCTGAAAATAAAAACAAGAATTCAACGTCCAAATTTGGACAATCACCATAAAATTCTCCTATTGTAATTAAGAAAAAATTTTTTTCCTAAAACGAAAAAAAAAAATTCCGGAAAAAACTAGAAAACAGGAGAGAAAAATGAGAAGGCAACCAACCAAATCCCCTTCCTTTTTTTGTGTGCAAAGAATTTTTTTTTCTCAGCAAAAGTTTTTTTTTCACATTACAATAGAAGCTTTTTATGGTGGTTGTCCGAATTCAATCTTTGAATTCTTTTTTTATTTTCAGAAATTCTATACATTAATAACCAAATATTGCTTGAATTTCCAATCGATTAATGTGAAAGTAAGTACAGTCAAACCTCGTTTATCGGGACGCCGTCGAAATGTGAACACCTAGTTTATCGGGATTCGGACGGGTCTCCCAGTACTACCCCCAGCCTCAAGACGGGTTGCCATGACACCTTGCTGTGTTGTTATTTACGGGTTATGTCAGGTTTGATCGCAAATGATCAAAAAGAATTTTAAAATCCCGCTACTTCCACCACGTTCTCAGGGGAACAATATGTCCCGACAAATGAGGTTGCAAGATCCCGATAAGTGAAAATTACGATAAATGAATGTCCCGATAAACGAGGTTTGACTGTAATTTGATTTCTTCGAAAAAAGTTATTAACAAAAGATCTGGTACGAAGCTATACACCGAAACTTATGAACCTACTTTTTAAAGGATTGAAAACAATGTCCATAAATTACCGATTGTTTTTTTTTTATTAGGGGAATTCAGTACAAAAATTACACATTTAGGAACTCCAAAGTAACTTTCTGTGAAAAATATATTTGTTAATTTCTTGAAAATCAGTCAAGACGACACTATTATACAGATCAAAATTGGGCAATTGATGAAAAAAATTTGTTGCAGATCGCGAAAGGTGTAATAAACCTGTGCTACAAAGATAAGTCTCTGGAATGGCTGAGCAGGACAGCAAGCAGCTACTCTGGAACTTCCTTGTGGATCAAGCCTCAGGAACAGCTGTCCAGGACTCCAAACTGCTACTCTGTCGCCGCTACGTAGATCAAGTCTCGGGAACAGTTGACTAGGACTGCAAACATCTGATATGAATCTGCTCCGTGGAGAAAATCTCAGAAACAGGCGAGCAGGATTGCAAATAGATACTTTGACTTTGCTGCGTAGATCTAGTATCAGAATAGGTGAACAGGACTGCAAGCTGCAACTCTGCCTCTGCTATATAGAACAAATCTCGGAAACAGTTGACTAGGACTGTGAATAGATAATCCCACTCATCTGCTCAGATGAAGTCTCCGGAACGGCTGAAAACAAATGCAATCTGCTACTCTGCCCCTTCTGCAAAAGAAAACTCAATAAACAACTGCACAGGACTTTAAGTATCTACTCTGCCTCGTCTACGCAGATCAAGTCTCGAGAACAGTTAGATTTGGTTGTGAACAGATATTCTCGCTTTTCTGATAAGGCGACGTCTTTAAAACTGCTGAATAGGACTGCAAGCAGCCACTCTGTCTCCGCTTCGTTTATCAAATCTCAGGAATAGGTGAATAGGTGAATAGGTGAATAGGTGAATAGGTGAATAGGTGAATAGGTGAATAGGTGAATAGGTGAATAGGTGTGCAGGGCTGCAAACTGTTATTATGCATCTGCTTCGCAGACTAAATCACAGGGGCAGAGAATAACAGGACTTTGATTCACATAGCATGCAGAGTAATGCTCGGTTTCCTAGAAATCACAACCACTGCGCCGTTTTTGCTACGGAGATGATGGCAAAGAAGAAACCGGCAGGACTGCGCACTGCTCGTATGAATCTGCTGCGAGAAAAAAATCTCAGGAATAGCTGAAAAGGAGTACGAGTTGCTCCGCTGGCCTTGCTAAGTTGATTAGGTCCTAGGAGCAGCAACAATAGCCTGCGACCAGCTATTCTGGCTCTGCTTCGTAGATCATACCTCAGGTACAGCAACAGGACTGCAAGTTGCTACTCTGCCTCTGCTTCGCAGATCATCTCTCGGGAACATTTAAATAGGACTGCAAACAGCTACTCTTGTTCTGCTTCGAGTATCAGGTCACGAGAACAGTCGACTAGGACTACAAACAGCTGCTCTGGCTCTGCACCGTAGAGAAAACCTCAGGATCAGGTCAACAGGACTTGAAGCTGCTACTATCCCTCTGCTACATAGATCAAGTCTCAGAAACAGTTGACTAGGACTGCAAATAGCTACTTTGGGTCGGTTTCGTAGATCTAGTCTCAGGAAGAGGTGAACAGGACTACAAGCTACTACTCTGCCTCTTCTACGTAGGTATTTCCTACGTAGGTAGTTTCACAGGAACAGTTGTCTAGGACTGCAAGCAGCTACTCTGGCTCTGCTTTGTAGAGCAAATCTTAGGAACAGGTGAAAAGGACTACAAGCTGCTAATCTGCCTCTTCTTTATTGATCAAACCTCAGAAACAGGTAAACAGGACAGGAAGCTACCCTCTTGAACGAAGCCTCTTGAAGTAGACCTAGCACAAGCAGCAGTGATGATAACAGCGCAATAACGCGAACAGCGTGCTTCGTCTGAACCAACCTTGATTTACATAGTGTGCAGAGTGATGCTCGATTTTCTAGACATCACAACCACCGCGCCGTTCCTGCTACGGAATGGTGGCATAGAAGAAACCGACAGAACTGCGCACTTGTCCTGTGAATCTGCTACGAGAACAAAGTCTCAGGAATAGCTGAACAGGGTTGCAAGTTGCACCTCTGGATCCGCTACGTTGATTAAGACCTAGTTGCAGCAAAAATGGACTGCAAATAGCCCTTCTGATTCTGCTTCGTAAATCACACCTAAGGAACAGGTGAACAGGACTGCAAGCTACTACTCTGCCTCTGCTACGTAGATCAAGTCTCTAGAACAGTTGACTTAGACTGCAAAACAGCTACTCTGGCTCTGTTTCCTAGAGCAAATCTTAGGAGCAGGTGACGAAGACTGCAAGCTGCTACTCTGCCTTTTCTGCGTAGATCAGGGCTTGGGTGCAGTTGACTAGTACTGCAAACAGCTACTCTGGGTCTGCTTCGTAGATCAAACCTTAAGTCAAGTTTTGAGAACAGTTGACTATAGTACTGCAAACGGCTACTCTGGCTCTGCTTCGTAGATCAAACCTCAGGTCAAGTTTTGGAAAAGATGACTACGACTGCAAACAGCTACTTTCGCTTTGCTACCCTGATGAAGGCTCTCAAATCTGAACTATGTCAACAATGAGTTTTGAAGAAGATAGTTGAATTTCCAACCAAAAAATATTTTCAATCAATCAGTCACATGAACAACCACATACATGAACTCTCCAGTAAAAGAGGCGAGTTTTCCAAGAAGAATCGTTCAAGATTTAACCTCACAGTGAAATGTTCCATTCAAGAAGACGAATTTTGTTAAGACAGTTGATTTTTCAATAAAGATGTTACTTTTCAACCAGGAAAGATAATTTTTCAACCAAGACGGCCGACTTTTCTACCATAAAATATCAATTTTTAATAAAAAAATGAATTTTCAACAACATATTTGAATTTTCGACTGAAAATGATGACCTCAACAAAATAGTTTAATTTTCCGAAATTGATTCTTTTTTCAAAAAAATAGTTGAGGAGCATAAATAGCGTATTCGTAAAATTATTCCTTCGTAACCATGTGCAAGTTTCACTTCAACGTTTGCCACTTCTAACGTCAACTGTTGTCCTTTTTGTTTTCCGTGTTTTGAAATGCCGTGTTATAGTGTTATCTTGACAAATCTCAGTAAATATTTTGACAAAGGAATTAAATTTCGATCTCCTTTGCTTCCTAACGGTACTATTATATTTTCAGGTTCGGAAGTCGCTAAGTTGGTGAAAGATTCTGTTATTTGGTTGAAAAATTAATGATATTGTTTTAAATGCAACTATATTGTTAAAAAATCATATTTTTAATCCAAAATTGAAGTACTTTGTTAAGAATTAATTTTTTTTAGTTAAAGGTTCATTTCTTTGGTTACAAATTAAACTATTGCGGTGAGAATTTGTTTCATTTTGAACTGAAAATATAATTTTTCAACCGACAATTAAACTATTTCATTTTTGCTTAACATGTTATATTTTTTAATTTATGTTGACAATTTTGCCGTCTTGAAAATAATTCACCTTTTTGACTTATATGTTTAAAAATTTGGTAGAAAATCAAACTATTTGATGAGAATAAAACTTTTTGGATGAAAGATAATATTTTTGGGTTGTTCATTCAACTTTTTCATGTATGATCCTTTTTTCGGCTTCAAAATTCAATAATTTTGTTAAAAATTCATGTATTTTGTTAATAATTCGACTTTTCTGGCAGAACATTATTCCTTATTATTTTTGCAATATCGCCTTAAAAATGGACAGCTCGTCTTCATCCCAGGTTCATTTTATGGAGAATTTTGAGAGCATTTAACTAATCAGTTTTTGTTTCTTGATTTTTTTTTGTTGATATCGGATTACTGGAAGGTCAGAACAAAATATCCACAATTCTACTATTAACTTGATACTACACGTATGAGAGCGGGCCATCTTCAAATTTTTGTTGTCACTTTGGTCTTTTTGTTCTATTGCGGTTCAATTAGATTCTAATAATGATGTACACGTTATGCTCGATGCATGCATTACTTGGCAGCGACTGTAATGTGAGATTAATTAATAATTCATAAGGTGAAATTTGCATTTTACTCAGTGCATCTTGATTCGTGTGATGCCTTGCGTTAAGTTACGCGGAGCTCGCAATAACCACGTGTTTATTCTGTCCATGGTTATCTGTCACGTCGAATTTCGCATACCATAATTTAATTAAAGTCCTACAGCACTTTCTGGTTACTAACAAGTGTTCAGTATATTAATTCCCCTATACAAATTTAATTGTATGGGTGAAAATCAAAAGTTTGAATTTTTCAATTTCAAATTGAATGGGAAAAAAGTATTTCAGATCAACATAAAACATATTTTTTTATATAAGGCAAACTGTTTGATCCTTGGGTTGGTATTATTTTTTTTCTATTTATATCAATTACTACTGGTGTAAAAATGATGACTTTCGAGATTATGAACTACGCTTTCATTTGATTTTTTTTCATATAACGACAATCTTTTGTTGTAAACTATTGACGATATTTTGTAAGTCAAAATAAAAATGATATCTGCTTCTCGAGACTTTAAAGAAAAAGTCACTGGAATAAAATTCTTCTTTCTCCATTTCTTTCTCGCCATCAGTTTGCACCGAACATTTACCCAAGCGGAATTGGATTATTATTATTTCAAAGACTTCAAGGAATTGGAACAAATAAATTTAATGTGATTACAGAGAATTTCTCATACTCTAGAAGGATTTTATGGGATTGCATAGCATTAAAAAGGTTTTAGGTCATTTTTTTTAATTTTCAGAGACTTCACAAAATCTCAAAGGATTCTTATGGAATTTCAATGATTGATGAAAAAGTTCCCGAACACTTTATGATATTTCTATAAGATTTGACAATTACAAGGGATTTTCAAATATTTCCGGGGATTTGACTGGATTTTGTAAATTTCTTGCGGTTTTTGAAAAAATTCCTTCAATTTTGGAAGATTTGGAAGAAATTCATCAAAAATGCATAAGATTCTAGGATATACTGAAAGATTAAGAGGTTTTTTAGGAAATTTCCCAGAATCTTAAAGGATCACATAGGACTTCAAACATTTTGCCGTATTTTGAGGAATGTCAGCAAGAGCTTTGAAAAATCTCACAATAATTCAAGGGATTTGAAATATTATAGGATATCCTTGGAAATAGCTGGGAGTTTCTAATACATTTTAAATAAATTACACGTGATTTCAAACGATTTGGAATAACTAAGCGTATTTTAAGAGATTTCCAAGAATTTGAAGAGGTCCATTGACGTGTGAGTATTTAAAAAAGTTGGATACTCGTATATAGTTTTACAGAATTTTCTAGAATTTCCGCAGATATGGAACGATTTTATAGGACTTATAATGTTCTGGGGTATTTTAGGCGA
>CAKNXH010063964.1:48724-64421 GCA_932178445.1 Andricus quercusramuli | reverse complement strand
TAATTTTGAAGGATATTCTAGGCCTACATTACTATATATATATATATATAAATTTTGGTAAAACATCAATTAGTTTCATATTTTCAGGTTTATTTATTGAGATCCTATGTTTATAAATCATTTTCGTGTTGGAAGACATTACAATAAAATCAATAATTTACTTTAAATTGATTTAGAATTATTTCCAAATTGAAAAATAAGAGAAATATCGGTTATTTTCCGTTTTTTAACGAAAGTAATTTGTTGCAAATAACTTTTGTGTTACCGGGTGACCACGTTATGCAAAAGAATTTCATAATTTTGAAGGATATTCTAGGCCTACATTACTGTATCAACCAAATGTTTCATAGGTTACGTAGATATTTTTCATAGGTTTCATAGATAGTTTTGATCTATATTTAATTAATAAAGTCACTACCAAAATACGCTTCTTCTAATAATAAACCAGTGTTTCCAGATGCCACGGAAATGTTGTATAGAATCTTTTTTGCGCTTGTGAATCGGTTATTCTGGTTAAATAAAGAAACCATAAATGTTATTAGACTTTTACTGTTAGAAGTATATTCAATAATCTTCAACAATTACTCAATTTAAATGTGGGAATGAAACTTTTAAGCCATCAGATAATTAAAAAACTGATTTGTCACCTGACGACGTATACACTTCAGGCATTCGAAAAGCGATTATATCTCTGCAACTATAATTGGAAAGAAAAACACCACTTTATTTTATAATTCTCAAAATAAATCTGAATTAACACGTGTATTCAGAAATCAGATCTTAAACTTTCTTTTAAAAGATATAACGCCATAAATTTGAACAGCAGGCCGTCAGGGGTACGTTACCAAAACATATTTACTTTTTCCACAGAGTAAAGTGAAAATAATTGCCAGACAGGATGTTATTCGAAAAAATACGCTTAATTAAACCATGTAATTATAAAATGTGTCACTCTGAGTACAACCGTATAACATTCCAGGAACATGATACTGTCAACTTTTCGATTTTCTCCCTTATATGAATAATACTTTTGCTAGGTATTCTTCTCTCATAATTTTGCAGTAAATCGAAAGACACGGAAGATACCTTTACTAAGCAGAATATATTTTGAGTGGAGGCAAACTTAAAAAGTTCTCAGTTTTATGGAAGACAGTAAATTTACGAAGTCCTTAAATTCTGCGGTGTACTTACTCAAAGAAAAAAGAGGTAGCTTCCTTTCAAGAGCAGACCGAAACGCAAAATCTACGGGCTTTTAAACGAAAAGTAATCGAATCATTCACGGGAACGTTGTTGAAGTAGTGAACTTTAGTCTTTAAGATGGACAAATATTCGATTAGGCGAAAGGGAATAAGAAATGGTGGAAAAAAGTGAATCCTGAGAACTTCGAGATGAAATTGAATTATTTATTCTTGCCGGCTCTTATAGAATTACAAGTTAATTTCGTTAAAGTCACAAGAAAAATTTGTTATTAGTTGCTCTAAGTTTTATTGATTGCGTTTAAGATTTAAAGTTTTCTACCGACGAACTTCGCGAAGGAGAAAAATTGAGGCGATGACTGTTCCATCCAGCGGTGAAATTCAATATTAGTCTCACACTAAAACTTAGGGTATCAAATTGTTGCAGCTATTTTGACCTAGAATTTCAACTCAATATGATTCGCTTTAGAGAATCAATGAAAATTAAAGAGAACGACTCCAAGGCATGTTATCATCAGTATACAAAACAGAATGACAGTTAACGATTTTCGAAGAACATTCCTTTCTGCCAAATTCAAGTTCTGCAAATCGATAATCGATCCTTAATTGTGATTTGCTGACATTTGTAAATAAACATTCACAACCTCAGTAATCATAAATTTAAATAAACGGAGTTAAGTAAATGATTTTTTTTTAAATTTGATTGACAATTTAATTTTACTCGATCATCAACAATTGCTCATTATTCAGGTAAGAGTTTAAATAATTTTATAATGTGCAGAGTAGTTGAAATTTTATGACAGATAATTGATCTCGAAATTTGAGTCAAGTTGATCATGAATATAGGTATCAAAACGTTGCATCATTTTGATCTATTTGCCGCATCAACTTCATACCTGGTAGTTTTGTGTGCTTCCAATCATAAGTAACAAAACTTGACCGAACGGAGAAATAATAATTATTGTCATGCATTGTTAACTGTGAGGTTTGAAAAAATTCAATTTTTCATTCTAAATATTTTGAAGATGCATTTAATTTCAACTTGATCAATCAACACCAGATCTGAATTGAATATGTGATCGATTTCATATGAAATCGGGCAGTATGATTCTGGTGATGCCACGGAATTGTTTAGGGCAAGTTCAATATTTGGGTAAATTATGAAACAATAAACTGAAATTCTCTTTGAAAAGATTTATCTTGGGAAAACATTGACATAGTTGAGTTTTCTTTGTGGCAATTTATAGTGCATTTTATGCTCCTACAAACTTATGTAAGCAAATTTTTTCATATTAACATGAGTGACATATCCTGTGAGGGTCATGTTCACTAAACTGTTTCTTTATAATATAAAATAAATTTTTTAAAGTAATAATTTTTAAAGTATTTAAGTGGGCTTAGAGAAGAAGAAATAGCAAGAAAAGATGCGAAAGGCAAAACTGCAGTAAAGCAAGAAGTAAAATTAATTAAAACAGACGAGCAAAAATAATAATTTCATTAAACTTCCCATTAGAAATCTAAAAGATCTCATATTTATAAATTTAGAAAATGTATATTATGTAAATGTACACTTACATAAATTTTCTGACATTTACATTGTTATAAGTATTCTAGAATTTACGAAGCTATAACGTTACGAAAATAACGAAAAATGTCAGGAAATTTCCGATACATTTACATAACTGCATCTCAAACTCAGGAAGTTCGTAATTGAACTTTCCGAAAATTGCAACAAAATTACAAAATCGTAACGGAATTTGCTGAAACTGACTTTGAAGATCTTATTCAGACCTTATATTTACGGAAAATTGTAACCTCATTTTACCGAGAATATATAATTACCAAAACGAAAAATTTGCGGAATTCAAAACTAAGAAAAATCGATCAAATACGAAATAAAATGCTTATTAACGAAATAGAAATATTCCGAAAATAGAAGTCAACGCAACTAAAAAATTTCTGAAATGCTAAAGTAACGAAATGATTAAACTCTTGAAATTGTATAATTACCGAAATTTTAAAAGCCGCATTTTCCACATCCAAAAATTTCAAACTTCCAAAAGTATTCAATTCCCAAAATTCTTAAATCACCGAAATTTTTTAGCTTCTACTTTTTACTTTCGGACTACTTTAATTTCGTTACTGTATTTCTGGCAGTTTAAGTTTTTCAGTACATTTTGTTCTTTGGAAATTTCCTGGGTCGGTAATTATATTTTCGTTATTTTTCAACATTCAGGATTTTTATTTTGCAGGAAAAGTATGCCTTTCCTCATTATCATTTCACGAAGTATGTAACAACATAAAACTCCTGCATTTGTTTCAGGCCAAAACAATTCCGTGACATCAACAGGGTCAGAATGTCCGATTTCATATGAAATCAGTCATATTTTACATTTCTATAGTTTCGAAAGGAAGTTTTTATTTTGGAAGCTTTCATACACTCTGCTTTTGAAAATATTCGATATAATATTCTCATAATTAAAAAACCTACATATTTAAATATATTGAAATTCCTGTTAAATTTTTAACAGTTAGAATTTGTACATTTCTATACCTCGATTATAATCGTTGAAGATTTTACACACCCATATATGTCGTTGCATTGAGATTTTGAGATGTATTTTGAAAATTTTTTGGAAAGTACACCGAAAAATTCAATATATCCCTTCGCATGTAGTAGTTTTTCATATTTCAAAGCTAAAACAATTTTGAAAATTTAAAAATTGGTTAGTTTTCATTTAATAAAACTTGCAATTTAAATCCGTTTAATTACAAGTAAAAAAGTAAAAAATATTCAATACTTCATTCTTTTTCATTTGAGGTTGTACAATTTTAGAACATGCATTTAACTTCCTTCTAATTTTCCGATTCTGAACGCTCAAAAATGAACAATATGCTAGTTTCAAAATTTGTTAGTGTCTTCGAATGTCAAAATATAAAATTCTGCACTCTGTGATTTCAAATATTCAAATTTAAAACACTAAACGATGATAAAACTTGTAATCCTACATTAATGCAAGTTGAAATGGGAAATTCAAATTTCAAAATCTTCTAAAACTGTACTATAAATTGTAGTCACCTGTTGCCAGCTTATACAAAAATTATTAGTTGAATTCTACCATTTTCTTGATTATTTGAAGTGAAACATGTTATAATCTAAAAAGAAAGCTGAGTAGTTGAAAATTGTCCCCAGGATATACCATGTTTTATTTCGGTACTAAATCTAACCAAATGCGTATTTTTTGGCCTTACTTTTTGCGACGGTTTCGAAATTGGTGTGAAAATGACAAATTCCCTTTCTAGTCGTTATAGCAGGAAATCATAAACTTTCTAGCCCCTGGCAGGTATGACAAAATGAATTTTGCACGATAAGGGCACAGGGACAATCAAGAAGAGAACCAGTAGCCCAGACAATTTCCATAATCGATACAACCGGAGATACGGCCCTGAGAGTTCTTTCCCTGTCTTGGGGGACCTTCCCCCCAAACCAGCACTTCTCTCTGTCTCTCGATTCTGTTCGGCTCGCTCTTCCTCTGGTTATTTCCCGAGAGAAAAATCATCCCAGAAGAGAAATTCCAACGGCTACTAACAGGAGGGCCGTGACTTCCTGGGTTTCTTATCGATTATTTGGAAAAAGATCGAAGTGCGATCTCGCGTGACATTGCATTGGGCACGTACAGATAATCGGGCACGATTTTCATCCCCTATCATTCTACAAACGTCTTAAAATTTCACTAATATTTGAATATCAAAAAGTAGTTGCACTTTCTTCATGAGGAAACAGTAAGGGACCGTTCAAAAACTACGTCGCTCTAAGACAGGGATGGGGGATTAAAAGGTTTTGTGACGATTCGTGAAGCAACGTCGGAAAAGTCTACTACAGAATGTGATATCACACATTGAAAATATAAACGTTAATCCTACCAAAAACATCTGCAAGGCAAAAAATCTTTGAAGTACAACTATATAAATTTGTGAAATTAAAGTTGGCCAATTAATTCGGAAAAATATTCATGATAAGATATATGAAGAAACTTTTTTTTGAATATGCCTTAGACCTTTAGTCTCTCATACGCAGTAATTTTTTATTCAAATTATTTTGCTTATAACATTCAACAACGTCAAGTTTTATCACGTAAAAACTACGCCTAATTAATTTAATTTGGATTACTAATCCAATCAATATAAAAATGAAATGAACTGTTCAAATGATTTCCGTTAAAAATTAATTTAATTAATTTAATTGCTTTATTCCTCAATTTCATGAAATGGTACCATATAATTCAATTTGAATTTCGATTGCATTTCTCAATTGAAATTTAAAATGAAAAGAGTAATCAGGTTGAGTGAGCCAGCCGATACTCCATTTTCAATAAAAGTTTCAAGTGATATATTCCATTCTTTAGAAAAAATGTATTAGTTTCAAATGATTGTAAAAAGACATTCACCTATGCCGAAATCTGCGGCATAATCTATGCAACCAATCTACACCAAATTTTAAGTAGAACTCTGTAATTACATACATATTGCCGAAACTTTCTGCAATATTTTCCGATATCCGGAAAAGTTTTTGAAATTTTACCATTTTTAGCATGTCTGAATTTTAATTTTTTACCCTCAGTACGTATAATTTTGAAAATTATTTATGATATCAGAAACTCTTGCGATATGAATCGATAATATGCTACTACAGACTTCTCATTAAAATCGGGTGTACACCGTTTGGATAGATAAGACTGCTGAAGAAAGCACAGGTGAGAAAATTGATTTTTCCAGCAAAATATGATTACCTGAAGTTTCAGATTATTGATAAGACCATATTTTTGTGAAATACACATGAAAAATGTGCTTCTTTAGATTTCGACGTCGAATATTAGGCAGAAAGTTTGGATAAAAATGCATTATTGTTAAATGATTGTAAAAAAATGTAACTTTTCACATGTACTTACCTCTGCAGTCTAATCTATTTGAATGATTTACATTATATTTTAATAAGTAGTTCAATGTAAAGTATTCTCCATTCTTATTGCAAGAATTGTTTATATCTTGAATATTTTCAAAAATTTTGCCATTTTTGTTATCTCTGAATTTTTATTTCTTACACTACATAAGTAAAATTTGAAAAGCTATCTAAGATATAAAAAATTTCTGTTATATGTTCGGAGAATCTGTTGATATACTGACTTTCGGATAAAATTGTGTACCAGTTGGTTTGATAGATTAGGATGTAGAGGTGAGCATAGGTCGAAAATTAATTGTTCTTCTGTTTTTTCTATGTTTGGATCTCACCGTTTTCTAAGGCATTGACAAAAAATCACGCCTAAAATTATTCGTTTAGAATTGCGCCGTCAATCCACGAAATTTCCGAAACATATGATTGTTCAAGATAACGAGGCTAAAAGCTGAAAATAGATCGTTTCTAACTAAGAATTCAACTATCAATGTTTTTACTGATAATTCATCTATTTCGTTTAAAATTTAACTACATATTTGGTCAGGTTTTGAATTATTCTGTTGAAAATTACGTTTAATAGTTGAAGATCCATCTCTTTGGCTGCATTTTTAATTATTTTTTGGGCGAAATATTGATCCTTTTCAGTCTAAAATTCAACACTTTGTATGAAAATTAAATTTTTTGTAGAAAATTAAACTGTTTTGTAAAAAATTCATGTTTCTGGATTAGAAATTCTACTGTTTTGTTGAAAATTCCTTTTTTGGGTTAAGAATGATATTATTTCACCAGAAAATTTGCCAAATTTGTTTAACATTTTTTTCTCTCTTGTATAAAAACTCTTTCCTGTTTGTTAATAACTCTGTGCTGGTAGAAACTGAGCTTTTTTGAGTAAAAGGACAACTGTTTGGTAAAAAATTAATCTGTTTTCGTCAAAGATTCAACTATTTTGTTAAAAATTCGTCGTTTTTGGTCGACTTTAACTGTTCTCTACTTAAAATTGAAACCTTTTTTGGTATAAATATGTATCATCTATCACATTTTTTGTTAAGAATCAATATTGTTGATTGAAAATTCACATGCTTTGTTTAAAATTTTAATATTTTCATGAAAAGTCACTTCTTTTGGTCAAAAATACAACTGTTCTTATAAATTCATCTTGTCGATAGCAAATTTGTCCTTTAGGCTTGGAAGTTCAACTCTCAGGTTGAAAATTCAACCGTTTGTTTGAAAATGCAACTGTTTTAGCTTGAAGTTCATTCTTATTTATTTAGGACTTCGGCCAATTGGTTGACAATTTGTCATTTAGGATGAAAATTCAAGTAGTGGGTTACAAATTGAACTGTCTAGTTGAAAATTCTACTATTCAATTATAAATTCAACTATTTTGTTGCAATTTTTTGCGTTTCGCTTGGAAGCTCAACTAAACTAGTAAAAAAAAAAAAAAAGATTTGGTAATATCTTCTGCTCTCTTTTTTTATAAAAAAAGTATTTTATTTTGTGGAAAATATTCCTAACGGTCCGAAAATTATTGAAAATTTGTTCATTGTACAGATTTTGCGTTTGAACAATGATAAAGAATATAAAAAATTGATCTAACCTGACGTTTTTTGGAAATAATAAAATAAAATAAAAAAATGTCGAATGTTTGATTACTGAAATCAAAAAACAGTACAGTTGACATAAACCAATTTCAATTTTTTGTCTTACTTTTTAAGGAATGCCAACACTAATTTTTCCCCTCAGCTCGAACAGTTCAATCAGTTTGAGCATTTTTCATTGCAGAGCGTGCTGGTATTTTTTTTCTTGCACTCATTTACAGGAGAAAAAAATAAAATGTTACCGCTTTTTATAGGGTAATCGATTCAATGGATGGAAATCTCCCAATGTTTGGTCACATCGTTGCCGTATGCTTATATTAAGAAAATATTCAAAAATAAAACTTCTAATAAATATCACAGGATGGAGAGTAGACAATTGCGCCAAAAAATGTTTATGGTTGGGAGTGCCATTTAGGTTAAAATAATTAAATGTGACTTTGTCTGGCGAATAATGAAGGGAAATAATGTACAAAATAATCTTCAACACTGAAAAATCATTATGCAATTTATATGCTAATCATTGTGCTGTAAAAAACAGAAGCCTATGTCCAACAGGATAATTCATTTTATAAAAAAAACGATTTCCGGATCTGCTGTGATTTAGAGGTTCCTTATTTGAATTTAGTATTTTCTATCGATTTTCAATGTTTTTATGTTCTCAATGTCTTGAATATGCATGTTTTAATTTTTTATAAGTACATTTAATGACGATTTGTACTCATTTTTAAGGACAATAATCGTTTCATTAATCTTTTTTTCTACATATCTTGATAAGAATTTGACGTACCGTGTGCAAACAAAATATAATAAGCAAATTGAAAAAGTTACATATCATAGAAATATGTAAAACAAGCAAGAGAATATTATTATCATTCTTAAAAATAAGTTCAGAAATTTTCATTAAATTATCAACAATTATGGTAATATAAAGGGCAATAATTGTATGTGTATAAAAATGTTATAAATGAATTTTTAAGACATTGAGAACATAATAAAAATTACAAGAACACAGAAAAAATTCTGAATTTGAAAAATTATTTGTTGTCCATCGACTATATTTTATTTCATTTCCTAAACAAATCGTTCAATCTTTGGCAGTTGGCCATTATTTCGCGTGGTCAATCATCGTTTTTTGACATTATTGTTCATATATTTTAATGTGAATTACCTACTACCTTCAATGCTTCCTTTGATATGGTCACTTGAATTTTATTTAATAAAAATGTTATTCGTGTACATTGGAATTTTTGTTTGACGCACGACCCCCTACACCGAAAAACATACGAGAAAAATCTGGAATTATTATTGAAGAATTCAAGACTTCCAAGTATTTTTCTGATTGTTTAAATTGAATTTCACTTACAGTTCTGTTAAAAATAAGAAAAATTAAGTTTAAAAAAAAAACACTATTCCTTTTGAAAATTACTCTGCTATCATAGTTTCAGTCATTTTTTGTTATAATAATGGATCGCATTTTCTTTTATGCTTCAAAGGCTATTTCGAGAAACTTGTTATTAGGAGTTTCGAGGTTAAATCATGTCAATCCTTAGCAAGTCAGATTTGCGTCAAGTCATATTGTGGCATCTCCCATTCGGCAAAATTTTGAAGTTCACACGAAATTGGCAAAAATGAGGCAAGTCACATTCGTGGAAAGTCACATTGCGATATCTCTTGAACTTTACCTTTTTTCGAATGATGGAGGCCTCAGTGTCACTTTCCGCAAATGTGACATGGCACATATTTGAGTTGCTGGAAATGTGACTTGCCGAACTTTTAGCAATTTTTTCCAGACTTCACATTTTTTCGAATGAGAGTTGCGGCATCGTGACTTGCCGAAAATGTGACTTACCGCATGTTGGCATGATCCGAACCCGAAATTTCCATTATCTTGACACAAAAAAGTGGATTTTTTTAATTACGGCAAGGTTGTGGTTTGATTTCAGAGAATCCCTTCATTTATAATTTTTAAATAATTTAAATTCAAAAAATATGAGCATATTCTTTCATACTTTATGATAATTCTTATTTAAAAAAATACAGCATTTCATGTAAGTAGGATGAATAATATTAGAACAATTTAAACGTCTTCTACATCAAAATATTGGTATTTAAAATGTTTTCAATCATTACTTTTGTTCGGATAGAATGGAGGGACGGTTAATTTACGCACGTGCCACTTTGAATTATCGACAGACAGAAAAAGATTAAGAATATTGAAAAATAAGAAATGAGAAAATGGAAAAAAGCTGAAAAGAATTAAAGTGAAAAGCAGGCGAGAAAGACATCTTTTCGTAATTACGAATACCTTGGTTCCTAGTGGAAGCATTACTCTTTGTCACTCAAGAGCAGAGTTCTGACACGATTAAGGAAATCTAGAACTAATATATAAGTATTGGAATTGAATTGAATATCATCAATACTTGCCTTTAATATTCCTTAGATTTGATGAAAATACATCGTTTACAGACGAGAATTTTTGAAAGATAAATATCTCATTGCTGAGTGCGCTGATAAAAAATTCTGTTGAAACGAAAGAATCGTCGTAATAAAAATTTATTATAATTATTATCATCATTTAATTGACAGGATTGGCACAGAATATCCATTTAGGAATTCCTTCAATTTCCCTGAATAAATTTATTTGAAACATTTTTAGGGACAATAGTCATACAGAATGTTCTGAGGCGTCATTCATAAATTACATAAGACATACGTAAAATACATAAATGTTCTAACAAATAGTTTTCAATTCAAAAAGATAAATTTCAAACCAAAAATGAAAGAAAAAAATGCAAGGTTAAAACAATTAATTTTCAATGAAGAAAAAGGGTGTTTTCAACAAAATAGTTACATTTTTATAGAAAGTGATGAATCCTGGATAAAAGGTGAATTTTCAACGAAAAGTGTAATAGGTAATATTACAAATCAAAAATATTTTAATTTTCACCAAAAAAAGTCAAACTGAACCCAGAAATAATATCATTCCGACAAATTAGTTAAATACTTTAGTATTCACCTAATTAGTGGGGGTGTTTAATAGACAATTTCAATTTTTTCACAATAGACTAATTTCCATATGAAAACAAGGAATTTTCAACCACAGAGGCGTATTTGAAGGGTAGGAATGCAAAAGGAGTCAAGCGCCAAATTTTCGAAATCGGGTTTATTAGTTCAAAAAATCAGATAAATTCTATTACACATGCCTGCCAAAGGATTTTTTTGGGGAATCATTTTTCAAAATTTGTGTTCTTGTGTTCACAGTCCGTGAAGCTTTTCTAACCACAAAGTAAAAAATCAAATTTCATTTTTCTCGACACTGGCTAATTATTTTTAATTACTGGTGGGTCTTTTCCGTTCAGCACTGAATAACCTAAAACCCAATACCTTATTTTTGCAAATATGCAAAATTATTACTGCTGTCGTAATTATTTTGAAGTTGAAATGTCAGTTTTACACCATTTCGAAGTCATAATTGGATTTTCAAATTTCGCGAAACTGCATGATTTTTAAAAAAAAAACTTTCTGGAAATCAATTCGTCCATCCATTAGCTAGAATTCAAATTTTTAGTTTTTCCTTAAACTGCAAATTGACTCCACAATTAATGTTGAAAGATGTTAAAAGTCGATACGGACCCAAAATCTAACCTAGAAACGTGACCTGTTTTATTCAATTTCTCGAAACCGGATAGCTTTTTGTAAGCAAACTTTTTTTAGTTCGATAGAGCATGAAAGTATCTCGAAAGTGCTTTCTTATTTTTTTCATAAATGGTCCCGCTGAATTTACATGTTTTTAGTCTCTCCTGAAAAAAGTGAAAAATGGCGCTTGACTCCTTTTGCATTTCTACACTTCATTTCATATTAAGAAAGACGAGATTTAACAGAATAAATGAATTCTCAACGAAGCGAGATAAATTTTCATGCAAAAATAGCCTAGTTACATTTTCATTCAAAGAAAGAAATTCATAAACAAAATTAAGTATCTTTAACAAAAACAATGCATTTGCAACAAAATAGTTTGATTTTCAAACACATAAGATGATTTTTACTGTAGAAAGACAATTTTTTAACTAAATACATGAATTTTCAACTAAAGGAGATAAATTTTTAGCCAAAAATAGAATAGTTAAAGTTTTAGAAAAATCAATTTTCAACAACAAGTCAACACACATTTTCTACACGGCACTTACATTTTATACGAAAGAAATGAATTTTTAACAAAAATAGATAATTACTAGACAAAATATATAGTAGTAGACATTTCAGTTGAAAAGAGTTAACTTTCAACTATGAAAGATGAATTTCCAACCAAAAAAGATGACTTTTCTACCACGGATTTTCTATAGGATAGTTAAATTTCTATTTAAAGAAATAAATTTCCAACTAAAAGGATGAAGTTCCAACTAATGCCATCACTTTCATACTAAGAAGGCGGATTGAAAAAAAAGTTCAATCTTCACCTAAAACAGACCAATTTTCGACTTAAAATAGAGTAATCATCATCTTTTTTAACTCTGAAGATTAAATTTTCATAGAAAATGATTAAACGACAAAAATGGAATAGTAAAATTTTCAGTTGACAAATTATTATTAAAAAAAAAAAAAAAATTTCAACTAAAGACATTAATTTTAAACCAAAAAGATAAATTTTATACCAAGAATTTTGAGCAAAATGCATGAATTTTCAACCAAGCATTTTCTACTGAATAAATAAATTTTCAAACAAAAAGGTGAATTAGTCACCAAGAAGAATATATAATTCCACAAAAGGTTAATTACTAACAAAATACAGAAATTTTTAACTAAGGAATTGCATTTTCAACTGAGAGAAAATGCATTTTCAGCCGAACATGAAACAGTTCAATTTTAATTAAAGAAATGAATTTTCAACCAAACTAAAAATTGCAACGAAGTATTGAAATTTTTAACGAATAAAAAAGTTTTCTTAACTTAAGTGATAAATCATAAAAAAAATTAATGGGGAGGCACCGTTGAAATTTCAACCTATATAAATTGAAAAGTCTCAAGGGTAGTCATTTTTTGTAGCATCAGTTTGAACCAAAAAATACGCCAGTCATAAAAAGTATGAAAAATTTTTGAAATAATTTAGAATTTAGAATTTTTCAATTATAATAGACATCGACAAATAAACGCACGAGTTTATTCGAAATCATAAAAAAATCTACAACAAAATTTTCGATAAGAAATAAAATAAATTGTAGAAGAAGATCGACTTCAAATTTTTAATTTTGATTATTTCAACCAAATAAACTGTTACACAAAGTCCGAACAATTTTTTCAATGAAATTTTATATCATTTTTCATGTCAAAATAAGAATTTGCCTATTTACTACGAATTTATCCATATATTTGTTTATAAGCAAAGAAAACTTCCCTTATCTGTTGTCCTTACAATTCTGTTTATAATAAGTAAACACTATATAGGAATTTAGAACCAATATTTGTGTCGCACACTCTCTTTAAGTAACGCTGTGCAATCTCAATAATTAGTGTACGTTGCATCCTTTGAAGGAATGGTGTATTCCTAGCTTCAGTATAATATTTATTTATATTTTAGTGATGTAGAGTTTGTTGAATAGCTCCAATACATTCATTTACTTTCAGAAAAACAATTTCTTCCCACAAGGGCCACAAGCATAAACGCAAAATTCATATACACATAAAATCGAATTCAAAAAATGGAAACAAACGATCTAATAAAACCAACTTCAAAGTAGTGAACTATTTTAACGAAGTTAAATGTAAATGCCTTGCCATGAAATGTCTGAAAATTTTCATAATTTAGCAAATAAACGATGGAAAAATAGTATTTCTACGAAAGTAAATAATAGTGACGAATCTTTTCCAGTAAGAGAAGAAATTCCATGCAATCTATGATGCTGGAGCTGAAAGTCAGTCACAGAGGTTACCAAAAAGACGGTTTGAATTGAAAAAAATGTTGATACACTCGCCAAAGAAGTGAATATTGCCAATAATTGTCAAATGTCTTTCTTTGATTTTTTAAAGGTGAATGCTTCATTACTCAAAGTAGATTGTATTAATTTTAGTGGAACTCAATTGTTTCGCATTTGACCTAGCTAATTAATGCCATGGATTTGCTTGTAAAATCATTCGGAAATGTGAGGACTGGAATGAATGGCTTTAAAGGTACAATATCCGAAACATACACATCTAAGAGTACAGCGTCTAAAAGAACTACTCGACTACCTTTTGATATAAAGCGTATAGCTGCTGCATTTATTTGCAAGGAAAAGGGGCACACTGGAATGAAACATTTCTTCATGTTCCATTGTTCATGAATATGCATCCCTTTGCCCCTTCAACTTTTGATGACTCTGTGAAATCATTGGTTAATTCTATCGATGAGTTCACGGAAATAATGTTGATTGAATGCCGGTCTCTTGTGAAGAAAAGTTGCATGCAAAATAAAGATTGAATAGGTATAAGAACCACAAAAGAAAACAACGCGGAAGTAGTAGAAGAAGAAGAAGAAAGAGGAGAAAACGAAGAAGAGAAAGAGGAAAAGACGAAGAAGAGAAAGAAAATGAAGCAGAAAAAGTAAAATTTGAAATATTGCAGTCAGTTACGATGAGACTTTTGGCATAATCGCGGTTACTGATCAAATCATGGAGTTGGTTGTGCTATTGAAGTCGATACTGGTTTCGTGATGGATTCTGACTTCATGAAAAAATTTTGTCTTGCATTTTTTATATCAGCAGCTTAATTAGGTGAAGACTCGCCAGAGTATGCTGCATGGCAACAAGAACACGTTGCTCACTGTCAAAAAACTCACTTTGATTCTTCAGGAGCAATGGAAACTTCACTAGCGGAAGCCATTTGGAAACATTTAGTACAATACTGTTTCCGATTCACTCTGCATTGCTTTGAGACGGATATGCTAAAACTTTCAATCACAAAGTCAGTCTAAAAGCACAGAGGTGAGAATATGAAGTCATAATGGGTGAATGTATAAATCCTGTAGGAAAGAGGTAAATAAAATATATTTCGCATTCTGTTTTTATATATGTGACGCGATCTGAAGAAAGACCCCTAAGCGGCGGAAAATCGATTCTCTGGTTTTTAATGTGTTACGTGGATTCGAACTTGCTCTTTAAGATGGTACAGTTGAAAAAATTCCATCATTAATAATTTATTCAGTACAAGCGTTTAAACATTGTCGTTCGAGAGAGTCCTATCGGCCCGTCGCCACTTCTCCTGCTTCTCCTCTAAAATTTACGTTTGGCCGCTTAGGGGTCTTTCTTCAGATCGCATCACATATAATCTCCAAAAATAGATATTTCATTGTCATGATGTTTAATTTTTATTTTAAGAGTATATAATGGACCCAAAAATATCGTGAAAGAGCTTGCAAAGTTATTCTTAGAGGAAGAGGCTATGGTCAATTGGAAGAAAGTAATATCCGAAAGTTTGCCGAGTATTATAAAAGGGCTATATGCAGGAACAAAGGCAATATTCAGCCCAAAGATCTGACTGAATTGGATGATGAACTTCATGGAGATTTTTCCGAAGAATCCGACCTCTGGACTATCAGTTGTGGTGTGTACAATGCAGCGAGAACTTTGGCAGACGCAAGCCGTAAAACAAAACCAACGGTTGATCATAAGACCAAAAGAAGAATGCATCAACTCAGCACAAAGATAGGCAGGGCTAGACAGTACGCGTCCCGCATTCAGTGTGTGATTGACTACATAACATCTGGCAGGAATTTCACTGCCAAGGTTTCACTGCTAGGAGAAGTCTAGAGCGGAGAGAGAGGTGGGTCAGAGAAAATCAACATTTTCATCTGATCCATCTAAACTCTTCCAAGACCCTCCAATTACTGTCGACCATCCGCCCAAACCAGAGGAGGTCGAAGGATTTTGGAGAGAAGTCTACGAGGTCCAGCATCCACTTCAAGAAGACTCAAAGAA
>CAKNXH010063964.1:14676-43724 GCA_932178445.1 Andricus quercusramuli | reverse complement strand
CCCTCTTTACACTTTAATTCTTAAGATAAATGGACCCTATAGGGCTCAAAATTTTCGTCGAAGCTTCTACTTTTTAGTGCCGTATGGTACATTCTGATTTTCAAAACGGCGGACAATCGATGGCCGCCACAAGAAAAAAAACTGCTGAATTTAATCTCTTACTTTTATCTTATTCTTACAAAAACATAATTTTTACTCTTGCAATTCACTCTTCAAGTGTTTTTGGGGTCACAGATTACGAATTTTATATTAGTTTAAAAAAATTTCAAGATGGGGAATGCAAGATGGCCGCTGAGAAGTGTAAAAATCATCTTATGTCATGAAAGTACGAGTGGCATATGCAATAAAGGGTTTTCGGGGTCGCTGATTTCTGATTCAAGCTGCCATACATATTGTAGTGCTACTAAAAGTATCCAGAAATATAGCATTGATTTATCTGTGTATGTACCGCCGACATAAGCGTAAATCAATAAGCACCAGGAGGAGGTTGTGCAATCGGTCTTGTACATCACTTGGCCCTGAAAAGGGCTGTTTTGGATATTTGCAGTTTTGCTTTCTGAATTTCATGCAATTCTAGAACAAAAATTATTTATGTAACTGACGGAGCTAAGCAACACTTCAAAAATAGATGCCATATTGCGAATTTGGCTTTTCATAAGAAAGATTTCAATACTGAAGCTCAGTGGCATTATTTTGCAAATGCTTGTGGTAAGAGTGCATACGATGGTCAAGGTGCAAACTTTAAAAGAGAAGCTTACAGAGCAAGTCTTACTGCAAAGCCAAATGATTCAATATTAATATCTGAAGCACGTTCTTAGGGGAGTGAAAAACATTTTTAAAAAATTAATGTGCTTTACTTTGATAAGAAATACCATGATAAAATAAAAAGAAAATTATATAAAAGATTTGAAAATGCTCATGCTGTACCTGAAATTTCTAAGCACCATTGGTTTACCGTTGATTGCAGGAAAAATGCTCACATGAAAAGGTATTCAAACGGAAAGGATGAAATAAAATTGTCAATGTACAAAGACAAGTGAAAACAATCACATAAGAAACTGCAAATATATAAACCAGCCCTTTTCAGGGCCAAGTGATGTGCAAGACCGATCGCGTAACCTTCTCGTGTTGCACATTGGGTGTCGCTAATGCCGACGGCACATAAAATATAAATCAATGCTATATCTTCTGGATACTTTTAGTAGAACTACAAAATGTATGACAGCTTGAATCAGAAATCAGCGACCCTGAAAACCCTATATTGCATATGCAACTCGTACTTATATGACATAAGATTATTTTTACACATTTCAGCGGCCATCTTGGATTCGTCATTTTGGAATTATCAAAAAGTAATACAAAATTCGTGATCAGCGACTACGAAAACCCTTTATTGCATACCCAACTCGTACTTTTATGACTAAAAATGATTTTTACACATTTCGGCAACCATATTGGATTCGCCATTGTGGAATTTTTTTAAAAAGAATACAAAATTCGTAATGAGCGACCACGAAAACCTTTTATTGCATACCCAACTCGTACTTTTATGACATAAAATGATTTTTACACATTTCGGCAGCCATATTGAAATTTTTGAAAAAGAATACAAAATCCGTAATTAACGACCACGAAAACCCTTGAAAAGAGAATTGAAAATGTAAAAATTATGTTTTTGTAAGAATCAGATCAAAAATAAGAGATTAAATTTCTTCTTGTGGCGGCCATTTTTGGTCCGGCATTTTGAAAATCACAAAACACCATATGGCACTAAAAAGTAGAAGCTTCGGCGAAAATTTTGAGCCCTATAGGGTTCATTTATCTGAAAAATTAAAGTGTGAGGAGGGGGTGGCTGATTTCTCGGAGAATGCCCCAATATGCCCCATATATATACAATTTAGGGTGGTCCAAAAATGCATGGCAACATTTTTTTTATGCTAGTGGCCAACGATTCCCCCCCATCTTGTTCCAAATCCGAAAAAATAAAATACCTTATTTTTGTTCTTTCGTTTTTTTTTTTTTTTTAATTTTAACTGCTGCCGGTTTTGACTTGAAGTTTCCCATGTAAAATGCATGGGGAAAAATCACTTTTTTTAGTTTTTGATATAATTTTTTAGGGTTTGAAAAAATGTGATGGGAAAGTATGAGAGCTTGTAGAAAATTATCAAACGAAGAATTTCATGTATTGCACATATGGGTTTAACACCCCTAACACACCCCTACGAGTCCCTGAAAACTACCCTTAAAACCAAAAATATCAATTATACATATAAACGACCATTTGGGCACTGTATTCTCGTGTTTTCTTTACCTGAAGTTATTTATATTGATCTGGTGGAATATTTATCAACATTGCTTAATTAATTTTCAATTATTTAAACAAATAGAATTTGTTTCAACAATTTTTTGTCGAAAAATTTTTTTTTCTAAAAATTATAACTATTGGTCTACTGGAATATTTATCAACAATAATTCATTAATTTTCAATCATTTAAACAAATGGAATTTGCTTCAAATAATTTTTTTCAACAATTCGCTTTTTTCATAAAAATTATTACTAATGGTCTAGTGGAATATTCATTAACAATAATTTATTAATTTTCAATCCTTTAAACAATTGGAATTTGTGTTGTCAATTCGTTTTTCAAATTTTTTTCTCAATTTATATCATTATTGTTGGTGTAGTGAAACATTAAAGAACATTGATTAATTAATTTTTGAATATTTACACAAATTAAGGCTTGCAAATTGCCTGGTAGTTTATTTCCAATAATTTGCTGTTCTTCATAATCAACTAAAAACACTTTTTTCCGCAATTCTGACATGTTCAATAGTTGAATGAAGTTAACCCTGCACTTGCTGACAAATAACTGTCGGTACTAAGGGAGGGAAGAAGAAAAATTTCTATTTGAAATGGAAGGTTCCGTTCGTAAACGGGGAGGACAGGTATAAAATTATACACAGGTGCAAGGATTTCTGCTAATGATAAGCCCATAGGTATACTCGAAAGTGTCGATGATGTCCCTTAAAAGAAATATTTTTCGAATACGTTTCAAAACTTATTCAAATATTATATCTTCCTGTTAAGAATTAAGACTTAATTGCTGAAACAATGAAGAAAAATTTACAAATTTCGTGGCAAAATGATTGTTTCAACAAATTAAAGTTTGTTTAGAATCAATAATAATGCATTTTTTATAGAATTGGAAAGTATTTTTCAATAAATTTATGTTATTAAAGATAATTGTTAATTATTTAATGACGGACTGGCGTGGTATAGCGAGGGAATCACTTTGAGTCATGTCGAAGTCGACGAGCAAGACATCCGAATCTGTATCACCAGTATTATTAAACCTTCTGAATACCTTGTATCGAATTTAATCCAAAACTATGGGTCCCCGAGTCTATCCAGCAGAACATTCCTTCTGGATCCAAAAAAAGGTTTTGGTTGTCGATGAACATTAGAACAGATGTAGCCTCCGGAAGCGACGACCACGATCATTCGGCGAACGATCGATCCCGACGCAACCGGAGGAAATACGTCATCCGACTCGTCGCTTCCCACAACACCAGAAGACGATCGAGTCGGGAATCACTGCACAAGAAATCACAAAGGAAAAAGAGACACTGAATTTAAATCAACCTGAATGGACTTAAGAAGGAGCACACTAGAATCCCAGTCTTTGCGACAACCGAGAGTCACCGCCCCGCCGCGCCGGCACCCTGATAGCAACTGAACAGCTAGGTAGCAGGTACAAAAGCTCAACAAAGGAGCTTCACGCCACTACCTGACTCCCCACTTCTACGAAGAGGAAAGCACCTGAAACTCAAAGAACAGAGAGAGACCTTCAAGGAGAAAGAGCATTGGGCGAAAACCATCTGATTACCAATGATACCTTGAAGGTCACTCAGACAAGAACAACCACATAAAATAAATCATTAACAATAATAAACTGCCAGTTCGACGAATTTTTAGACAAAAAATCCTTATTCCTCAAAAAAATTATTTAAACAAATGGAATTTGGTTGAAACTTTGCAACTTAATTAACAAATGTTGATGAACATTCATTATTTAAACAAATTCCATTCGTTTAAATAATTGAAAATTGATGCATTATTCTTGACAAATATTCCACTGGACCAATAGTAATAGTATTCAACAAAAAAAAAGAATTTTAACAAATAAATTATTTAAACAAATTCCATTTGTTTAAATAATGAAAAATTAATTACGCAATGTTGATAAATATTCCAATAGATCAATATAAATGATTTGTGGTAACAAAAAGACGAGATTACAGTGTCCAAAAGGTCGTTTTTATGGATAATTGATATTTTTGGGTTTAAGGGTAGTTTTCAGGGACTCGTAGGGGTGTGTTAGGGGTGTTCAACCCATATGTACAATACATGAAATTCTTCGTTGGATAATTCTCTACAAGCCCTCATACTTTCCCTTCACATTTTTCCAAACCCTAAAAAATTATATCAAAAACTGAAAAAAGTGATTTTTCCCCATGCATTTTACATGGGAAACTTCAAGTCAAAACCGGCAGCAGTTAAAATCAAAAACGAAAAAACAAAAATTAGGGATTTCCTTTTTTCGGATTTGGAACAAAATGGGGGAGATCGTTGACAAAAATAAAAGTGTTTTTGGACCACCCTAATATACATACATATATATCAGGGCACGACCAAATAACAACGACAGGCCGGCGAAACCCTCATGTGTCTTGAGGACACGAAGCGACCCAAGGATGACAGCTTTCTGCATCCATCTTGCAAGTGCCTTGGCATATTTTTGGCACGCGGGTATGGCTTTAAGGTTGCGAACCAGTGATAGTTTCGCATCTCCGTGAGCAGGTATCACAAGGACAATTACTCGCGCCGAATATTTTGGGTACAGTTGTTGCAGCTCTCTTTTAAGGTCTTGATACCTCTCCTCTTTTTCTTTCTCCTTTGCAGTGATGTTGTATTCGCACGAAGCCGAGAATTCGATCACGAATATAGTTCGTTTCTTGAAGTATTGAAGAACAATGTTAGGCCTCGAATGCGCAACGGAGACTGCTGCCCGAAAATCGTATTTCCAGAAAATCCACTGATAAAGAACCTCAATACTCCAAAAATGTCCTGAAGGTCCATCTTCTTCCTGTTTCTACCAAGCAGCAATAGCACTTAATAAATCACCAGAAGAGCCTGCAAAGCACGTGAATAAGCCTTCAAATAAAGTTTTCTTTAAAAAGATGCTTCTGTTATATAAAAGGCCGCAGCATCTGTAGCGATCTGCGAGTATAATCTTGGAAGCAAAAGGACTGAGACCGAAATTATGGAAGAAGCGGGACTGTCTATATGCCAAGAGATAATAGAAATTGCACAAAAATTCGACACTGAGCAATTATGTATTGGCAAGAGGGGTCGAAAAAGTCACTGAAAGATTCGAAAATTCTCGCCGCATTATGGTTTTAGCGCAGAAAAGAAGAGATGAGGCGTTGGTTGAACGTGAGGGAGTAATGTATGGTGCGGAAATGTTTTGAAGATTTTCGATATATATTGTATTTATAAATTCAATATGCGTTACATATTCTACGTACTTTATATGTGTGATAAGCCGTACAACAGTTGAATTATACACAATTTTGTTTCATACAACATCTAACCTTATAAACGTTTTCTTCCAACAATTATCAAATAACATAAAAAAAGTCAAAAAATGAGGAAAATATTTTTTTTTACATTCTTTGTCTATGGACAAGTGTTTATTAGTTTGAAATGCTTGAAATTTTTATATTTAGCATTTAAAGTCGATCTCCATCTGCAATTTATTTTATGTTTCATATGCAATACTTGTAGGTTTTTCACGGTCAGAAACAAATTCTCGCATTGACTTTTCGATAGCTGGAATTATTAAAAAAATTAAAATTCTACATCGTTGAAAAATTTGTCTATAATTTTCTTAGCTGCATGAGATCATTCTACAGTGAGAATAGTGCTGTAAAAAAGCTACTACCCTGAGTCTTTTTAATATAAATAGGTTGAAATTTCAGCGGTGCTTCCCCTTAACTCAGTAAGTCCACTTTTACCTAAGTGGTTAAATTTGCCACAAAAACAGATGAATTTTCATTCACATTTATGACCAAAAAAAGTTGAATTCAATATGAAAAAAACGAATTTCCAGCAAAACAGTTGAGTCCTTAATGAAAACAGATTAATTTCAAACACAACAGTTGAGTCCCTACTGAAAACCGATTAACTCCCAACCAAACAGTTGTAACTTTTCAACCGAAGAGATGCAATTTCTAGCAAAATAGATTAATTTTTGAACCCAAAAAAAGAATTTTCATCCAAAAAATGGCTTTTTAACAAAATTGTTCAATTTTCAATAAGATAATGAAATTTACTTCAACTTTAGTGTTTCGCAAATTCTCTGAATCTGTTAATTCTCTTACTGTTTGCCCTGCCATTTACGAATTTTTCTGACTTTTTGGGATTCCCAGACCTGTGACAACCATGTATCATGAGTTTTGCAAACTAGAATATTTTCAATTATAATTTTTAAATAATTTTGCATCAAATCAACAAGTATATGGACGGTTTCAGTACAGAAGTAGATGCCCAACAAAATCGGAATTTTTTAGGAGAAGAAATTAATATTCTCTAGAATCGGAATCATCATTTAAAAATAAAGCAGAAGTTTACTTCCAAGCTGAAGTCTTTCTTAATTGAGGCCAAAAAAGTATGATTAAAAAATATATACAGTTCCGAGGGATAAAATGTGAAGATTCAATCTCAAAGTGACAGGAACCGAAGATGGAAACAGGCCGAGCAAATAATTCAACAATTTTGAGGCTAAAATCTTATGGGTTTTGAAAATCGTCTTTGGATAGCGACTAAAAATTTATTTTTCAAATTTATGGAAAATTAAATTACTTGCTCCTGAGATATGGAGAGGCAGAAGCAGAAAAAAAAGTTCTCATAAAAAAAAATAATTTTGTTCCGGAAGTATAAAGATTTAGTGTGACGGTATCGCACAGAATAGAAAATTTTTCACTGAACTGTCGATAAAGAGAAGAAAGGTATATATAACAATATTAGAAAATATCGTTACTGATCGTAAGGCAAAAATGCATTGGTACTCATGTGACGCAATAAGTTGCAAATAGTTTTATTTAAGGGCTTTTTCTTCTAAAAAAAAAAGTATTTTACTGTATTTGAAATCTTTTAGGGAGAGAAATATGGTCACAAAAAGGTTTAAGAACAGGTGAGAGGTTGGGCAAATAAATGAAAAAATAAAAAGGGAGACGATCGCAGCGAGTCAGTTATATAGGTTTGAATTACAAATCTTTTTATTACTGTGTTAAGAATAAGATTTCGAACAAATCCTATTAACACAATATATATTTGAAGGGTAGAAATGCAAAAGGAGTCAAGCGCCAAATTTTAGAAATCGGGTTTATTAGCTCAAAAAATCAGATAAATTCTATTACACATGCCTGCCAAAGAATTTTTTTGGGGAATCATTTTTCAAAATTTGTGTTCTTGTGTTCACAGTCCGAGAAGCTTTTCTAACCACAAAGAAAAAAATCTAATTTCATTTTTCTCGACACTGGCTAATTATTTTTAATTACTATTGGGTCCCTTCCGTTCAGCACTGAGAAACCTAAAACCCAATCCCTCATTTTTTTGGAAATATGCCAAATTATTACTGCTATCGTCATCATTTTGAAGTTGAAATGTTAGTTTTACACTATTTCGAAGTCATAATTGGATTTTCAAATTTCGCGAAACGGCATGATTTTTTGTAAACAGACTTTTCGGAAATCAATTCGTCCATTCAATAGCTAGAATTCAAATTCTTAGCTTTTTCTTAAGCTACAAATTAACTCCACAATTAACGTTGATAAATGTTAAAAGTCGATACGGACCCAAAATATAACCTCGAAACGTGACCTGTTTCATTCAATTTCTCGAAACCGGATAGCTTTTTGTCAGCAAACTTTTTTTTAGTTTGATGGAACATGAAAGTATCTCGAAAGTACTTTCTTATTTTTTTTTAAAATTATCCCGCTGAATTTACAACATGTTTTTAGTCTCTCCTGAAAAAAGTGAAAAATGGCGCTTGACTCCTTTTGCATTTCTACCCTTCATTTCATTTTTCAATAATTTTTAATGCAGAAAGCTCATTCTCGACGAAAATGTTGGTTATCTAGTGCTGTACTGCAACCCTTCATATGATCATCAGATAAAATATAAAGGAAAGGAATGTTACATAGCATCATCAATATCGATATGAGTATAAATACTTCTGCACACAAAAGAAATATTGAAGATTTTTCACTGACCTTAGTTATATAGGAAGAGCCATTCTTGTTCCAGTATCAGGACGACAGCAATTTTTAAAAGAAATTTTTATGCGATGTTGTGAAGGCAAACTTACCTTGACGTTCACGTACATTGCAGGATACACAGGATGGTAACGTCCAATAAGGTGAAATTCATGACCAAGAATCTCGAAGTCATCGTTTTCCAATTACGTTTCCCAGACTGGCCTCGTAAACCTTTATATGGAGGTAGAAAAGTTTCTTTTTGCTGATAACGAACACTGAGCTTTCTTCATACCCATCCACTGACACAGTCAACACATATGTCAAGCAGAAATGCCTGAAAAAAATATCCGTTGTTCGATTTTCTGATGTTGGGCAACAAGTAGTAGTTCGAAAACTCGTAAAAAAATGTTTGTTTATAGTGAAGGTTCAGACATTTCTTTTTACGGTCTGATCAGATTTCGCTTGATCTCAATTTTGATTCAGTTGTAAACCAACTTTTATTCAGTCATATTCAATAAGAATTCTTTTTAGTTATACCTTGCCCTTAATAATATTTAGAATAAAGGTTGAAAAATTCTAATCATCAAATGTTTTAAACATAAAACTTAAATATTTGAATCAAAGTGTATTTCATGCTTTTTGGCGAAGGAGGGTGTTTGGGAAATCCTACAAATCCTTATTTGAATTGGAGGGAAGAAATGAATACTTGCTGTGGCTCTAATGTTTAAATATATTATCAGGCCCATAATACGCAAATTTGAAAAATCGTTCCAATCATTGGTGTGAAATGGCCCTCAAGAAATATTTTGCCTGAAATAATATGCACGGCTTTTTTTCTGCGATATGAAAATAATATTGGCCATAAGGAATAAATTGAATTAATTTATATGGGTTGTTAGGAAAAAGATCTATATAATTGCACCAAATCCGAATTTTCTCAAAACCAGCTGACACGTTTTTAAGTGAATGATAGGTAAAAATACATTTTAAAGTAGTATAAGAATCCTTAAAGCATACCATTCTGGCATACAACTTTCGCTCCCTCAAACGTTCTCTCTCCATTCGCTGAACATTCCCCAACCATTTAACAGATTTCTTTCACTCTTGTCATACAGTGCTTCCTTTATACCCGATTCTTTGAGGACCCACTTATTACGACACCTCCATTCAAAATGAGTCCATGTGCTAACAGCGCTCTGTATGAGACTATTCCCCATGCTTATACACAGCGCATAGTCTCATACACGACGCTGTCAGCACATAGACTCATATTGAATTGAGGCATCGATTACTGATATTGCTCATCAGCGTTTTATCACATATATTTCGCAAGGAATTCCATGCCAACCGCGTTTAATTTACTCCTATCATTTTCTTGGTATGTTCGGATATCTTTTCCGTACAGTACAGTGGGTACAAGTACCTAATTATATATTGTAATTTTAGCTTTATTGGTCAAACTTTGGCGTCTGACAATGGCTTCTACATTTCCAATAAACCATCGTACCTTCGATTATATGCCTGAATATTTCTCCATCTATCTTTTCATTATTAGTAAATGAACTTCCAAGATACACATGATTATCAACTGGTCATTATTCTCCCTCCATCTAAGGCAATGTCAATTCATTCGTATTGCACTCCATTCAATCCATTCACATCTTTGAGTAAAATGATTCTTCCCCCAGTATCGCAAGTACCTATAATATCATATAACGAGCAGTGCTGAGATTGTATGGAGGCCATGGAGGACCGGCCTCCCCACCTTTTTCCAGGGTATATGAAACTCTCCCCCCCCCCCCCTCCTAGTCACCAACTTAGAGGCTCCCTACCTTTCTGGTTGGCCTCCCTACCTTTTTGGTTACAATCTCAGCCCTGATAACGAGTTCAAGAAGGCATCTTTTGCTTAAATAATTACACCATCAACTGAGTCGTAGCAAGCTATAATAAATAGTCGGCGGACGCCCAGTTCCATTCTAACCCATAACAATCTGGGAGATATACGTGTATAACCTTTGACATGCTGTTTTGTGTTTTCATTCATAATCACACCGACTTCTTCAATAACATCTAATTCATTATATACTCTCGACCATAATTTGAGTTTTTTTCCTGTTTTACTTATGTGGCGTCCCTTCTTCATCATCATGTCCTGCCAGACTTCGATCATTCTAAGGTAAGTATGGGAATGAAGCTAGAACCAAACGAGTCATGTTTGGTTTAACACATGGGTCCTTACGTACCGAGACTAACACACAGGTGATGCTACCAATGCCATGCCAATTTTTTATGGTAGTACCAACCTTCAAAAGATCCCTATAGAAAGGGCCTAGCTCGTTAAAAAATGCCCTTGGCTGGAACCAGATGCTCAATGAGCCCTTTTCTAGGACTTGGAATTATAACTTTTTTCTCAGATTTTTGAATCCCCATCACCAACCTCATAGTCATGTTTGCTAAAAATGTGTTTTATGGTTTTTATTTTTTTTTTTTTACGAATTGGTGTAATAGAAAAATCTGAAAAAAATAGTACAGAACCAATAATTAGACGGTAGATTTTTCAAATAAAATCTTTCACAGATGGCAGATATCATGGAATAATATTGAAAAGCTGAATATTACTTATGATTAAATGCTGTATCTATCAATGTTTCTGAATGTTTTATTCAGTGTGTGAAACGGAAATCCTTCATAAAAGTTTAGGATTATTCATCGTCGCTACCCTCCATTTTCTGTTGTACGAACAGTTTGCTCAATATTTCTGCTAGTCGAACGATTTTCAACAAATATCGAGCATGGGATAGATAGAAAATTACAGCAGCAGCATGTGAGCAGCAACCGATCGCACGATTAGCATTTGCGCACTCACAACGCAGAAAAAACTTAGGGTAAATGGTGTTGCAGCTAACTTCGTATTTTTACCTGTTCATATTGGTAAAACCCAAATATTACCCTAGATGGGCAGAAACTGTCTTTTGTTCTCACAAAAGTTGTCACCACCGTCTTGAAAATTGGAAGCCACTAGCTTCGATAGCTGAAGTGAAGTTAGCAGATAGTTGGTGTAACAGGCAAATGGGATAAGTGCGGATTCATAAAAGCTGACTTGCCGAATCATCAGAGCTGTAAAAAGTTCCTTACAAGCGTGGGTAAAAGCAGAAAAATACCGAGACGTCAGGTAAAGTTTACCCACATGAGGTAATTTTTGTTGCCGGCAATCTTTACCCAAGAATCAGGGCAAAGATTACTCTTAGTTTTTCTGTGAAGAATATCATTTAATTTCTTCGAAACCAATGGAATCAGGCGTGCATTCAACAAAACACTTAGAACGCCGACAAATTAATATGGCGGGAATGAACTTCTACTTTCAAAATGTTCGCGGTTTCCTTAGCATAGCGAATGTTAATTTTTTTGTCATCGTTGACGATCGTTTCCGAAAAATCTCCCACATCCGATGAACATATATGTTTGAAAGAAATCTTTCGCCTACTCCATCGTTTTCTTGAACATCTTGAGTCATAATATTCTTAGAATCATTAGTTGATTTCAAACGCGATACAATGAACTCGCAAATTTTGCATATCGGAATAAGGACGTTTCCCGAATTTCTTATTTGAAACACATGCAATTTTACTGAAAGAGCCGATTTTCTGGAGTAACTTATTATCTATTTGATGAAAGAGGAGTCGATATTTCCTTCCAAAGCACAGAAAAAACTTAGGGTAAATGGTGCTGAAGGTAACCTCGTATTTTTACCTGTTCGTATTGGTAAAAGTGAAGTTAGCTGATGGTTGGTGTAACAAGCAAATCAGGTAAGTGCGGCATCATAAAGGCTGACTTGCCGAATCGTTGGAGCTGTCAAAAGTTCCTTACAAGCGTGGGTAAAAGCAGAAAAATACCGAGACGTCAGGGAAAGTTTACCTACATGGGGTAATTTTGTTGCAGGTAATCTTTACTCAAGAATCAGGTTAAAGATTACTCTTAGTTTTTTCTATGATATTCCATGTATTGCTTCAAGAACCCAGACGAATTTTCTTCAGGAAAATCGGCTATTATAGTAAAATTGCATGTTTCTCAAATACAAAATTCGGAGAACATCTCAATTCCGATATGCGAAATTGCATGTCCATTGCATCGCGTTTGGAATCAACTAATGATTCCGAGAATATTTTGGCTCAAGAAGTTCAAGAAAAAAGATGGAGTAGGCGAAAGATTTCTTTCAAACATACATGTTCATCGGATGTGGGGGATTTTCCGGAAATCACCGTCAACGATCTCGAAATGTTGTTCACGGGTTCGTATCAACTCAGTCAAGCTGTATCGTATTTAGCTGAATTGATGGACAATGACTATGAAATTAACATTTGCTGCGCTGCAGAAACTGTGACCATTTTGAAAGTAGAAGTTCAGTCACATCAAATAAATCGTGGGCGTTCTATGCGTTTTGTTGAATACGCATCTGATTCTACCGGTTTTGAAGGAATCAAACGATATTTTTATGAGTGCGCAAATGCTAATCGTACGATCGGTTGCTGCGCATATGCTGTTGCTGTGATTTACTATCTATCCCATGCTCGATATTTGTCGAAACTCGTTTAACCAGCAGAAATATTGAGCAAACTGTACGTACAACATAAAATAGTAGCTGTAATTAATGGAGATAGCGACGATGATTAATCCAAAACTTTCATAAAGGATTTCCGTTTCACACACTAATTAGAACATTCAGATACATAAAAAATACAGTATTTGATCATAAGTAATATTCAGCATTTCAATATTAATCCATGATACCCTTATGAAAAAGAAGGATTGGTAAGTATCGGACCTAAGACATTTTTCGCGAATAAGTATTAAAAATCCAATACTTTTTCGGAAAAAAGTACTGGATCCAATACTTACCAATACTTCTTCTTAATGATTCCATCTGTGAAACTTTTTACTTAAGAAAACTACCGTCCACATTGATTAAAAATCTGAAAAAATTCTGAAAGTTAGCACATGAGATGACCTTTTATTTATGAAAAATTTGGAACAGCACTAAAAAATGTTTTTGAACATTTTTTTTTTAAGTTGAATTTCTCTTAAAAATTTGAATTTCCCGCGGAAACACTGGAATACATTTTTTAGGTCTATTCTAATTATTTGTTCTGTACGATTTTTTTCAGATTTTTCTACTACACAAATGTGTCACAAAAAATAAAAACCATAAAACACATTTTTAGCCACCATGACTATGGAGGTGGTTATGGGGGTTCAAAAATCCGATAAAAAAGTGATGATTCCAAGTCCTGGAAAAGGGCTTCTGAAAATTTGGTTCCATTCAAGGGCAATTTTGACCTGCTTAACGGGCTAGGCCCTTTATGACATTCGGTTCAGTCGTTGTCGAGATATTGTAGTTTATGTGACACTACATTTGTTTTTGTTTGAACAATGGATAAAAACGATTTTCATTTGGTAATGACCTTTTTTTTAATGAGGAAAAATATCGTTCAAGCTCAGCAATGGCTTGAAAAGTGTTACCGGGAAAAGTTCTTATCGAAAACAACCATTTGCCGACCGTATGCAGATTTTAAGCGCTTTCAAACAACCACCGAAGACGCGGAGCGCCCAGGTCGTCCAATTGAGGTGGCAACGCAAACGCGGCACCCACTTGAAAAAAAATATTCGGTACGCAATTGAATGCACAATTTTGAACACGGTGCCTTATGATATCTCAAGGACGTCAGCTATCTCTTGAATCTGCACTTTACGATCGGACAAAATAATTTTCCAAATTTTTTGAATGTTTTCGGGCGTTGCTACCCAGCTGAAAATTCCTTCACAGGAACTTACGCAGGTTCCTGGTACACCGGTTCCTGCCGCGGATCCTGCAAGGGAACTTGCGCACGTTCCTGTACAGGAACCTGGATATTAAAATACCTGTAAAGGTTCCTGTATTATCCTGGATGTTGCTGCAAGGAATTCCCTAGGGAGGATCCTGTACAGGTTCCTGTGCAAGTGGGACACATTTGCAAAAAGTATCTATGAAGGATGCTGCAGGATCCGCGGCAGGAACCGGTGTACCAGGAACCTGCGTACGTTCCTGTACAGGAACCTGTGCAGGAATCTCCAAAGGAACCTGCCAGGTTCCTGCACAGGTTCCTATACAGGAATTTTCAGCTGGGTACCTCAATTGGACGACCTGGGCGCTCCGCGGCTTCGGTGGTTGTTCAACCACGTTTGAAATCTGCATACCATCGGCAAATGGTTATTTTCAACGGGCAACATTCTCGGTAGAATTTTGCAAGCCATTGATGAGCTTGAATGGTATTTTTCCCTATTAAAAAACAGTGTTTGATTAATGCACGAAAGTCGTTGTTATCCATTGTTCAAAGAAAAACAAATTCTGCGTCACTTGACCTTCAATATCTCGACAACAATTGAACCGAATGTCATGACATTTTTACAGGGATCGTTTGAAGGTTGGTACTACTAAAAAAAACGCCATGGCATTGGCGGCATCGCCTGTGTGTTAGTCTCGGGACTTAATGACCCATGTGTTATATTACATACAGAGGAGGGAACCAGCCTTTTGCAGTTTAACATTAAATACGAACACCTCTATATGTCTGCAAATTTCCTTATACAATTTGCGTGAAATTACCATATATTTTCGAATATTGCAAACATTTTCTTAAATTCCCATATACTTCCTCAATTTTACTTGCTGTGTGCATGGAAATTATGGTCAAAATTGTCCAAAATACTACAATTACGCGAGAATTCCTATATTTTATCCAAGTTGACCCACCCTTTTTTTTAAAGCTAAAGTTTTCAATTCGAAAAGTGACGTCTGCGCACAAAGTTTTATAAATCAAAAGCATTAAAGTGCATTAAACCGCTCTCTTAAAGGCATTTTTAGTTAAGTTTTAAATATAGCGAGAGAGATTTTCAAAACCACGCAAATTTCCTGGACCAACTTCAAAGAAGGATCTTTTCAAACTGTTTGGAATGAGAAAAAACTCGTATCTACTAAATATAACATCCCTCCAAATCACTGGAAATCTTCTTAATCTTTTGAAATCCCTTGAAATCATGTTCAGGGTGCAAATAATTAATATCTGTTCTATGTATTGTGTAAAAGATTAATCCACGTTCCCTCAGTTTTTTATCGAAGAAATATAATTTTAACGATCATAACAATCAAAGTTACGCGTTATTCACGAATGCAATATTGAGAAGAAAACATGATCTTTAGTTTCGGAACTGCAAACAAACTTAAAAGTAAGTACATTCAATAATTTTTTCTATATCGCTCCTTTTACCACTAAAAGGTGGTACCGTTGTACTCATACTTTTATGGTTGTTTCTATCGTACGTCGACGTTAGATCGTTACCGTTTTATTCTAGTATTTATCGAATACGATCTCCGCGTTAACGTAAACAAGTAAGATGAGGAAATTCAAACAACGATAAATTATCGAGAAACGAGCTTGTTTTCCTTGAGAAAATTTGCAAATAAACAACATTCCAATAAGAGATCAATAATTTTGGAGACATTATTTTCCAGGCTCTCTGAAATAGATTTTAAATTGTTTCGTAGAAAGTATATAGAAACTAAAAACATACATTCTGTTAAGACAGTTCACAGATTTTCATGAGCATCAGAATACGAGTTTCATGGAAGCGAAAAACTGTGAATATAAACTTTAAGAAAACCAGAAGGCTGATTACAGGGCAAAGAAAACGGAGAGACAAGTTGAATTTAATTACAAAGTATAAATGTGATGTAACATAATATTGATATTGCAGGAGTTTCAACGGTGCAAGAGAAGGAATGAATCTGAAAATAATTTTCGCAGGAGGAATGAAAATGAAGAGATATTGGCGAAGAAGGAAAAATAGGACATGTTCTCCATTATGAAAATAAAGTGCTGGATACAAGAATTCAATAATATTCTTTAGTTTTTATTTAATTGATTAAGTATTTTAGAATATATACTCTTGCCATCAAGTTTGTTTAGTATATACACTGGAAAAATGGGAATGTACTTATTTTCGAAAATTTGGGAGAAAATCCTTTAATTTTATAGTGTGTGGAAATTTTTCAATGAAGGAAACCGTAAATAATAATAATACGAATAAATAGTTCTCGAACTGAAATAATCAGATGAAAAATATTCTTGTAATACCTAACATTCTTTCATATAAGAAAACCACGTAAGAATGAAGATCACAATTTTTTGAACAAATAAACTCCAAATAAATCAAATATTGTTGGAATATAGCCCTAAATGAGTAATTGTCAAATCGAAGGCAAACCTAAAGTACGAGGAATATAATATCAAATCAAAAAATTTTACTGATGTTTGTTTTTATTAAATCAATATTTATTATCATCCTCTGAGAAATGATCCGTTCCTTTCATTAGTTCCTGTTCCTATTTACATTAATTTGATATAAGGCACCCCAAACGTCATTAACGTTCGGTGTTCCAGCCTCACTTCGTATAAGGATATACTGATCAGTTAAAAAAAATTATAATTAACCTGAAAGACACTTCACGTATCGAGTTTATAAACTTTGCAAAAATAAAAAATAAATGTATGCATATTTTTCAAGACGAATGAATGATAATGTAAAAACCTCAAAATCTGTCCCTCGATTTTTGTAATTTTAATTGTCATTACCATCCGTCTTTTTCCTCGGGAAATATTTTATTTGCAGTAAAGTGATGAACACTAAAATATTAATCCTATCTTTCAATACAAGATTCGATAAAATTAAACCTTGAATTTTGTGAATCCAATATTGAAACTGAATAATGTGCTGACAACAAAAATGTAATTCACATGCGAACGTTGAAAACCAGTTTCGGAGTTACAAAAAATGATAAAAACCATTCCCTTACCTACTCAGCAGTGTTTAATTTCGTGATGAGGTCACTATTTATTATTAGAATGTTTAGTTTCGTCATGAATATTAGAAGAGAATAAACTTCATTATTATTCCTGCTTCATTCCCATGCGATGCATACAACAGCCCATATCTATACGCGCGCGTGCATCAGGTGAGCCTGTTTGTTTAGTATTTTCTAGATTCCATTTATAAATAGAGGTCTTAAAAACTAGAGCTAAGTAAGCCAGTTTAAAGGGAAAACATGTATTGAAAAGTGCATTAAAGAGAAAATCACAGTTAGGTAGATTTGTTTATTCCCCCGTTGATCGTCATTAATAATATCTTTATCGAACTTTTAACCTAAATTATACTTCACAAATTTCATGTACGAATTTAATTATAATTTCTCTTCTTTAAAAGTGGCTCCTTCAAATTAACAATTTTTAATGTAATATAATCAATTTATTTAATGAAATATTGCATTCTTAATTATGTGATTGCCATTGTAGAAGCTGAAGTTTTCCTTTAATTTGACTTTCATTTGAATATTACCCAAATGTGTTTTGAACAGCCCTGCCAAACTTTGCCTGAAAATAGTATTGAATGTCCCTATGGACATTACGTCATTTTTGAAAAAAAAAACAGTCAAAATGTCACAGAACGGCAATATGGGGTTGTCCAAAAACTACGTTACAAATAAGAGGGGGTTGAGGTGCTCGCGGTAAAAACTACGGTTGATAACAGGGGGTGGAGGTCAGCGAAAGTAACGTTAGGAACTTTTAGATAACATTTACATAGCAGGTTTCAAAATAATACATTTGAACTAAGTTTCCGAATTTCGCGAAAGATGGCCTTGCTACAGTACAGTTCCACAATAACTTAATAAATTTGAAAATCACTTTTATATTTCACGCTTTACACTCTTTTCCTTATTCTCTTTTCTTCTTTTATAAATAATTATTTTTTCTCTTCATTTTCAGAACACTTGCTTCTTCCCTTTTCTGGGGGTTTCTCGAGAAGTTTAACGATTTAGTTTTCAATGCAACTGTTTGAAATTAATTTTTTTTCAAATTTGTCTTTTTCAGTTGACAATCAGTATGTTTCATAGAAAATATTTTTTGGTTGAAAACTCAACTATATTATGAAAAATGCAATACCCTTTGAATTGAAAAAGAATTCATTCTCCTGTTATTCTACTATTTTTGTGAAAAATCACGCTAGTTCGTACGCCAATGGCGGGGAACGGGGTGCTCAAAAAGAGCCCGAAATTGGTAACGTATTTTATGGACGGCTCCTAACGTGCTCGAGATAAATTACGGAAGGACATGATTTCACAAATCGTTTGCAGATTCAGGAAAATGTGGACATTTTTACGATCTCATGTTTTGCAAGTATAACTTTAGACTCGAAAGTTTTTGTCAGTGATAACCAATACGGGTACAATAAATCACTTTAGTACTATCCTAGACTATTTTTTCCGAGTCTCACTATCATAGGGTTTTTTTGTTCTGTAAAAGTAGACATAATGACGATAAAAGTAAAATAGTTCTTCCATCATTTTGATTTCATAACAAAGAAAAAAGAAAAGTAATTAATTAAAATAGTTGATGCATGGTATCTATTTCGGAGAATCTCGTCATGCGATATCCCTTTTTTGATCAATGCAATACGAAGTGTGTCAATTTCAATCGATTGGCTGACTACGCCCTGGGACATCTACTGTGGGCCGCGTTCAACGTTCTCACATGAAAGCAAACTCTAGTGAATTGGACAGACCGAGCAAAAAATGTCTATATTTCAAAACCAACTGACACTCTTCAGTTACACCACGTACTAGCAGCAGTAAGATATCCTCAGACGTCAACATTTTCTTCATCTTCTCGATCTATAAAAAATAGAGCGATGCCAGAAGTCTTGAAATATTTTTGCCCATGTTGCAAATTAAATAGAAGTACTTACAAATCCTGAACATTTATTTTCGAAAAAACGTATTTCAATTTCGATAATAAACTTCCGAAATAATAATTAATATAAATAATATAATATTAATTATTGTGAAGGAAACAAAGCCACCTTCGCCCTCAAGAAACAATATTTGTACAAAATCAGTAAAGGCTTATAATGGTTTCCTGTAATCATTTTCTTCCATTTTTTCCCGATTATAGTAAATTCATTATATAAAATCAATATTCAAAACAAGATTATACGATAATCAGCAATGGAATGAATGATAGAATAAAATACTAGATAAACTACAAAAGAACGATTTATTTTAAACAACTCATAATCTTATATAGAAGTACACAAAAGTAGCTTTTCTGAAAAAATAAACTTTACATGCCAAAAAACTTCAAAGTTTCTTAAAATATTTGGAATCGGTAGGAATTTCTTAAATTTTCATTTTATCTCATTTTTTTCATACAATTTTCTAGAAATCCCTCGAAATCTTTGGAAATGCTAAAAAATTCCTTGACATTCATTGAAATTTTTCAATCTTTTGTTTTTCCCTGGGATTTTAAGCTTCAAATATTGTGAAACTTTTGAAAAATATCTTAAAATCCCTTGAAACTTTTTGAAAGCGCTAAAAATTCCTTGATATTTCATTTGAATTAACGAATTGCACAAAGTTCTCTAGAATTACCTTAAAATATTTTCAATCTTTAGTTAATTAATTGATTAATTAATTAAATTAATAATTTAATAAATAATTGATTTAATTTAATTTGATTAATCAAATAATTAAATTAATTAAAATTAATTAATATTTAATTTAAGTTTTACATGATTAAATAATTTTTTTTATATCAAACTGTCTTGTTCAGAAATAAATTATTGCAACGTTACTATGTTTGTAATTATAATGCGGTATTTCGTAATTGTTGAGAGTGAGATTTTTTGCTAAAATCGTTATTTTATTGTTTAAAAAACTGCAGCTGGTAAATGGTGTTGCTGAAGAGGGAAACAATTAATCTTATATTTAAATATTTTGATTACGAGAAATGAGGACTAAAAGTAGCAACTGTTACGTTACAAGCAGTTCGTGATTGCAGAATAATATTCCACAATGAAAATGAAGAAACATCGTCTGTAGACATGCAATAATTGACTGTATCAATGCGACGTTGTATTATAAAGACATGTTTTTAAATTCTGTGACGGTTCAGGTATACAGTGAATAGAATACACGCTTACTTTCGTAATCCATATGATCAATACTCGTCAGTCTGCGAGTGTGATTTAAAAAAAATTAGAAATAATTTCAGAAATACCTAAATAAATGCAATTTCAATTGAATCAAATCTTAATGAAAATGCAAACTTTTCACAGGCAATGTGAAAGAATTTAAAAAAAATTACACACAGAGTTTCTACAGTACAATAAATATCGTAGATATTCAATAATAAGCAACAAAGGTTAGCAAGTTAAACAAAAAAACTATAGCTTTCTACAGCTTCTTACAAATAAGTTACTAGTTAATTATCACAATTTTTTTGAATAATTGTTAAATGCCTGAAACATATATTAATCTCCCTGGTAACAAATTATTGTCCAAATGGACGTGAAGAAGTACCTTCCGATAAAAGCGTAGGAAAAAAAATTATTTGGACAATTAAAAATTGTTTAGAGCGCACCTGAATGTGGGCCACGGCAATTTTATACAGCAACTTTTGTTTTGTTGGATAGCATGGCGCGGATATATAGTCAAGCATCCTTTTATGCACAGATTTCAACAGTCGATTAATGTGTCTGTTAATGTCGCTATTCACCAGCCAAGAATCAAAAGACGAATTAGAAAGAACGCATCAAAAGTTGGTCACGTTTTATGTAAAGAAATGAAAAAATTGATATATGTAAGCTACGAAAAAGTGTATGTTTCCTTTCAGAAAAATTTAACTTTTCAAGTATGAGAGAAGCGGGTAATACGGCGCGGTCAATTAAAAAAAAAATCTGCACACTATGAGCGAAAGTAGTAAGGTTCAGTATATGTACTTATGATAGTAGAAGAATAATAGAAAAAACAGTAAAAAAATTTGGTTATTTAAGGTAATTGTTTGATTTTTAAGGTGACAAGTTTTCTGGATGTTTATCATCACAGTTGCGAAAAGGTCATTGAAGCTTGTATAGTATTTTGCTCGAAATGTATTCAAATTTCATTAAGAAGCAGCTCGAGTCACGCTCGGCCGTAGAAAGACTGCTTCGATACACACAATATTTTATGTCAAAAGAGTATGGTTTCCGAGTTTTCTCATGGAATTACGTCTCTGATTCGAAGTTAGTTTAAAGGAGCAAGTACCGCGCAGAAGATTGCGCGAAGGTTGAAGTAACAAAGGCGTATGCGTGCGCATTTCTAGCAGACAATGAAGTGCACTTTATCATCCTAGTACGATGAAGTAACCCACCACGAACAATGACCTACAGTGTTGCTCAATACCACGCCCAGCAAAGAAAAGCAGTGGGATCATGTTTGTTGCAGCTCATTTGTTATGCATTTGAAATGCGATTTTTTTCTCAAATTGAGAATACTTCGAATGTGAAACTATAACATGAACATAGCTGCACTCTTATTCTCCCCTGCCTAATTTTTTCCACTCTAAACAACACCGAATTAGCGTACTTTTGAGGATCTGCGTTTTTCTCTGAGAAAGCAAGGGAAACCTACTCGTGGTACATGAGAGTCCCATTTCAATACTATAAACAAGATGGACATGCGGCGTTGACAGCTATTTCCTTCGAAAAATTTCGAAATGTTGAATATTATAACTGTAAATAAATATAAATTTCCGATTAGCCTGAAATTGTGGCCTTCTTTGGAAGAGCTAATAATAATTGAGTATTTGACATTATATAGATTTAATTTTTCTTCTTGGTAAAGCAAAATTGCACGTTTTTCCATTATATTATTGATTACATTTTTATTTCTATCCATTGATATGTTAAACTTGCCGCATTACCCGCTCCTCCCTAATCGGCTTTACAGCATACAATTTCCTTTCATAAAAATAGAAATTTCGGATTAGTGAGCTTAAGTGATGAATCTTTTCACTTATAAAAACTATAACTTTTATTGTTTACATAAAAGGCTGATTGAGAGAATTGCTTCACCCAGTAATGTAACAAAATTTAAACTGTTTTTGAAATGCCCTAATAGTGACTCTGGAGCAATAGGGCACTATCCCACCTGAAAAAAAGAGTTATTGGCACATATTATAGTTCAATGCAATCTCTTACTGTGCATCTCTTTCTTCAGTTCCGACCTTCCATTAGTGTATAAAACAGTCTCCGGATGGAAAGGTCATTAGTATAAAAAAGACTTTATTTCATTAAGAAGTGGCAACGTTTCGGACTGGATATAGTCCCTTTTCAAGCCTATTGAAACCTGTTGAAACATTATTTATTATAGTCTGAATTTTACATAAAATTATAAATAAAAAAAATAAAAAACAAGAACATAAATCTTTGCCGATAAAAAGTGATTAAAATGTATGAGAGGATCATAAAATCTAAGATTTTCAAATCTATTATAATTCTCTAGGATTTTATGATCCTTTCATACATTTTAATCACTTTTTATCGGCAAAGATTTATGTTCTTGTTTCTTATTTTTTTTATTTATAATTTTATGTAAAATTTAGACTATAATAAATAATGTTTCAACAGGTTTCAATAGGCTTGAGAAGGGACTATATCAAGTCCGAAACGTTGCCACTTCTTAATGAAATAAAGTCTTTTTTTTACTAATGACCTTTCCATCCGGAGACTGTTTTATACACAATCTCTTACTGTATTTTAAATATTATTCTAACAAACCCTTTGAAAAATTACAACCATGCGAGCATCAGCTGCGAGTTGAATATCGGTTCGGAAAGAGTCAAGATGTCAAGCCATTTCAAACGCGGATAGCACTCGGATGGGGGGTCATCTCCGGCGTATGGCCACGTTGTGTATTCGTTGCGTTTTGAATAATGCCGAGCGGGAGGTTTGACGCCAAGGATTATTGTGTGCATTCGATGGGTAGGGTTGACTGTCTGCCTTCAAACTTGACTGTCTAAAAATCAGCTTAACTGACGAGGTGATTTTTCGCAGTCTTCTTCGTCTTTGAACAAATGTCCAGGCAAATGCGAGTACTTACTTATTCTAAGGGATTTGAAAGCTACTTTAGCAATGAGGGTGACCCGTGCGTATCCTCTGTTTCACCGGGGCTTCAAAATAAAAAGACACAGTACAACAGATTTTAACTACAGTGCTACTGGACTCAAATTAAACAGCCTTACAAGACAATGCAACTTACAACCATCACAACCTTACAACCATGCAAACAATAAATCGATGCGAATCGACATGAAATTCAGGGCAACGTCCAACGTCAAAATGATGAAAGATTTCACCGTATAATAACGTTCTCAATATTTCAATCTATTTTTGAAAGATGAAAATTGAAAACCAAACCTATGACTCACCATATATGTATTATGTATGCTGTATACACTGAAAATTCCATTTAAGTGCGGTTTCGGGCTTGGTTCTAAATGTCCTTCACTTAAAGCAAACACAACATTTGCTCGCTTTGAACATAGACTGGCAGGGCCGAATGAATCATTGCAGTTGAATTGGAATCCATGACGCAACCTGATGCAACTAACGCGCAGAGTCCGGCTCTCACGCCGTTTGTCAAGCTTCACTGAGTAGCGCCTCCTGCACTCCTCGCATTAACAAATTTCGAGGCAATCAGTTCCAGAAACGATTGAAATGAAAGATACGTAAATGTGGTTTTCAGTGTGTCATTTTATACATTTAGCATTATTTTTTGCCAGCAATCATGATTCACGTGCTATGCGCCTGTTAAGTTTCTTATTATAAGTCGAATTCTCCATATAGAATCTAAATATTTTACGGTGGCCTCTGAAAAAACGAGTTGATGGTCATTTTCCGGTTACGAAACATTTTTCCAAGTCATAAAACTTAAAAAATTGAAACTTATATACGTGAAAAATATGCAATTTAGATATTGAATACTTAGCTACAAATTAAAAGCATGACACTTCTAAATTTGAAGTGTTTCAGAAATAAATAATTTTTTTAACATCAAACAATTTCATCAGTCAGCTTTCGAACTTAGGGTCCTTTTTTCTGGTCTTGGAAAAAGTTTTGGCTCAGGTGGAAAAAATGGAAATATTATATATTCCTAAAAATGAGCTTTTTTGAAGCTTTCATTTGAAAGATTTCATAGGATTTCGAAGGTTTTAGGGTATTGAGAAAGATTCTTACGGATTTTCGAAAATTTTCCAGAAGGAAAAATATTTTGATGGATTTTTGAGAAATTTGATATGATTCTCAAGGATTCAATTTAGAGAATTTCCTTAAATTTTGGGAGATTTGAAAGGATTACTTATGATTGATCGGATATTAGGATATTGAAAAAGATTCTCAAGGAATTTAGAGGATTTCTAATATATACAAACATTTCAGAGGATTTTTAAAAGAATTTTATGAAATTTTCGAGGATTTTCTTGTTCCAGAGGGATCGAAAGGGTTCCCCATCAGGTGTTTTTATGCAATTCCCAGGATCTCAAAGAATTCCATAGAACTCTAAATATTTATTCGAGAGATTTTTAGGATTATCATTAGATTTCATGTAATTCAACAAGATTTCAAGGGATTTATTCACAAGAATTAAGGGATTTCATAGGATTTCAAAGATTTGAGAAGATTTTCAAATATTTTCAGTAGCGTTTCAGAACTTTTGGGATCTTTAAAATGCTTTGATTAATTCTAGGGTATTTTAAAAGGCTTCCAGGAATTTCCAAGCACTTGAAAATATGTCAAGGTATTTTTAAAAATTTCAAATGATTCTAAATATTTTAGGGCATTCCCAAGGATTCTAAAGATTTTTAATTGATTTAAAAAATTCATGAGAAGTTTTAAGGGTTTCAATGATTGTTATTAATTCAACAAAATTCTATGCGGTTTTAAATAATTTTCTGAAATTTCTGATGATTTGGAAGTATTTCATAGCATAAGGGATTTCTAAAGTGTTCTAACGGATTTCATTAGATTTCCAAAGATTTCAATGATTTCAAGGGGTTTGAAAAGCTCTCGAAGTATTTCCTTTCATTTTTTCAGGATTTCGTAATATATCATCATATTTCATGAAATTTCACGGGTTTTCCACAGAATTTTATAGATTTTGAACGGATTGTGGAAAAGTGAAGTATTTGCATAATATTTTGAGGGATACGGAAAGGAATTTCATTAGGTTTTAGGAATTTTAATAGGGTTTCAAGATTTAAAAGAGTTTTAATTTTTGTTTAATTTCAAGGACTAAATTTTCTTGATAAATATTGAAAGAGTCATGAATCGTTGAAGAGAATCGTACTCGCACAAAACCGCTTTCAAAAATTAATAAAATTCAAAACCAGTATTTGCAAACATAAACTTGTGAAGGCAAACTTTTGAAGTATTCAGACTTCAAAAACTAAACTATTTCAGAATTGCGCATTCAAACCTGTTATTTCAAATTAAAATTTCAAAGGTTATTAAGAGGTATTGTATCATGCAGTATCAAATGACATTCAAAGTGATTGGATAGATTTTATCATTAAAAGATGAGATACCTGAACAAGAAAAAACATTTACTGCATTCTCACCCATCAAAATTAAAGAATTTCAAACATTTCTAATTGAAAGCTATAAAAATAATGAACGTAAGCTTAATTTAACGGTTTAAATTAAACAATTCCAAACTTTGTATAAAATTGAAGTATAGGATGGCGAAACTAACTCGTTGAGTATCATGAATTGTCAATGTGGACAAAGTTAGTGAATCAATTTGAACATTATTACATGAAAATGTTTTGCAATCATTCAAGTATTAATATTTTTTATAATTTGTCTCCAGATCCCAGTGATAAAGGAAAAAGTAAAGGGAAGTAAAAAATCCGAAGGAAGGGGGGGGGCGTTGGTTGGTTTAGCCACAATGTAGAGCTGTGCCTGATACAAACTACTCAATTTTTGAAGAGCCTTTCCTGTAAAGTTGGTAAAATCAAAAATAGCAGCCTATGTTTTTGGGGTTGAGACATAACAAAATGATAAAGATGCAAATTTTGAATATCTTTTTAAAATAAAAATTGAACATGAAGTGCTAGTAGAGAAACTTTTTCGGAGTTCAAATTTTGAAAGTGAAAAGAAGACGAAAAAAGGTTGATTATCTCGAGTGGGTATTTGACTCACAATGTCTTTGTAAAGCCTCGGCTTTTTGTGGATTACATCAGATATCCGGGAAGTGTGTACTTTCTTCATCAAGATTTCGGTCTTCTTTTGATCATAAAGTTACAGTATCTCTTATCTTAATTGGATATTCTGAGGTGGTTAAGACAGGAGATTTAACTGGCTTTATTATCACCATTATGATTCCGGCGCAGAAAAGGTGTAAGAGGAATAGAGGAAGAGTGAACACGATAGAGAGGGAGTTAGTACTTGCTCGATTATGTAAACCTCATTTAAGGCGATGTTCTTTCACTTTTATGATTAATAACTTAAGAGAATTTTCATCTTGGATCATTCTTCCAAGACTTTAAAAATTTTAAACATGCACCTGGCAGCAAATCCCACAAGTGCTTATCCAGATAATCCTGCAATAAGCTTCTCATAATAATCATTTATTTCCGCTAAGTAGCTTATTGAATTCTGTATTATAATTGTTATTCCAATTGAAATAAACCCTTGATTCGAAACGAGATTTTAGAATGCAAAAATGTATATATTTTTGTGATGTTCCTTTGGTAGTGAAATCAATAGGGAGACATTTAAATTTCGAATCAGCTCCGAAGTTGTACCTATAAAACATGATTGTCAAGCTTCTCAGATGTAAATAGTATATTATGCAACATCGGGAGAAGGGAGGCTTCATCGATCAGTGCAATTTTTTTAGTGCAAGTCGGACACGACTGCTAAAAACAGGTATGAGTCTTGAAGAGTATCCCCACTCCCTCGCCGCAGACGATATTTTGAATTTAAATTATCTTTTAAGTAAGCCGTCATAAACTTTCTACAATGAATAGTGCATGGAATATGAACGTTAATCTAGATTAGTTCCAATGTAGAAAATATATACATCAAACAATACTAAAAAACAATATAACATTATTGAAAATAAAAATACATTGATTAACATACGAAAAATTAAGGGCTGCAATATCACTTACCAAACAGGACCAGATAAAATGAAAAATCTTTATAGTTTTCCAAGTTAGGTCAATTTCTCTAACTGGAAGAATTTCGAAATAAGTAGCAGCCGGGGGGTCCCTTGAGTTAAATAAGTGGCTCATCCAGCAGGCAGTGCAGCGAATCCTTTTTTGCATGGACAGTCTGTCATGCAAGATTAAACAAATTAGGTCCTAACTCGGAAAACAATGAAGATCATGTATTCTCCTTTGCCTTATTTTGCAACTTATACATATCTCAGACTTTACTTCTATCAAATCAAAACTTTAAAGAGAATGTTAATAATAAAAATACACTAATGCTATTTTGTTAACCCTCAAACAACACACTTCATCCCAACACCTATAAACGGCACACTGATGCAAATGGATATTTTTGCCATTTTAATATTAAATATTCAACATATGGAACATATTATCAACATCCAGCATATGTTCCTCATATTTAGCATATATGTGTGTTATTCACAGTGGAGATAAGCTGCTGCAGCTGTCCCTGCGTAAATGCCAGCGAAATAAAAATTTTCCCGGTACCAATTCGCCATTTGCAGTGAAGATATCAATTGCGTATTAACCTCGCCCTACGCTCTCAGTCTTTCTACTTCCCTCACAGTTGTGCACAGACTTTTTATAACTAAAGGACAAAGCATCGACAACTGTAATTTAATAATTTTTAATCCTCTTTTGTTAAAGCGGCTTCGGGTTTAACGAACACATTCTCATAACGTATCTCGTGCTAAAGTGCTCGATTGAAATTTGTCCGAAATTCGCACATTTTTACATTATGTTCAACACTATTTTATCAAATGTATATTACATTTATTTATATACCTCGGACTGGGATTGCTTACTGAGACATTGAAAAATAAAGTGCAAATTTTATTTGCACGATTATTTTAATATTTGTTCCTTATTTTGCATTCAATTTCATTTTCAGCCACCCTAAAAATTTGTATCATTCTAATAAATGTATATTATTACAATTCATTCGTACCGACTGTACAATACGGTAGGAAGGCATGGACCTGTCTAGAAAAGGACAGGAGTAAAATTAACGCAATTGGCATGAAACTTCCGATTGGTCCGAAACGAGATAATCCTCAAAGAACGTGGTACAAGAGAGACACTTGTTGACATATGAGAGAGAAATCAGTTGAGATGGTTCGGTCATATTGAAAGAATGAAAGATGAACGACTGACCAAAGAAGTGTATAAAGGCAAAGTAAATAGCAGAATGTCCAGAGGTAGACCGCCGAAAGAATGATTGGAATCTGTGAATGAGACACTAATTCAAAAAGACATGAGAAGCCATGGAAACACGAGACCTTGCATAGAAAAATGCATGGACGTGAAGGAAGCTAGAGCAGTATGCCAGAACAGAAAAGTTTGGCGACAAATAGTTTCTAAACAGAGTGAAAATAGAGTGAATGACGCCTGAAACAAAGGCCTTGGATACAAATGGGCCCAAGTGGGGAACCACACATAACAATTTTGTGAGGCTCTTCACCTGGGTTGATCGCTAGAGAGATTGATCAGCAGCCTGGGTGGAACAGTGTTGCGACACGAACGTATCATTTAAATAAACAACACGAGAACTCTAGATCAATCTAAAATATACATATATATATATAT
>CAKNXH010063964.1:0-14576 GCA_932178445.1 Andricus quercusramuli | reverse complement strand
CAAGACTTCGAGAAACGAACTATATTCGTGATCGAATTCTCGGCTCCGTCCGAATACAATATCACTGCAAAGGAGAAAGAAAAAGAGGAGAGGTATCAAGACCTTAAAAGAGAGCTGCAACGACTGTACCCAAAATATTCGGTACGAGTAATTGTCCTTGTGATAGGTGCTCTCGGAGGTGCTAAACTATCACTGGTTCGTAACCTCAAAGCCATACCCGCGTGCCAAAAATATGCCAAGGCACTTGCGAGATGGATGCAGAAAGCTGTCATCCTTGGGTCGCTTCGTGTCCTCAAGACACACGAGGGTTTCGCCGGCCTGTCGTTGTGATTTCGTCGTGCCCTGTGACCACCCATCTCACGGATGTGAGACGTGGCCATAGGTGTATTTTACCGCGGTTCCACTGGGGGCTATTGACATCTTTTTTTTTTTTTAGATGGCAGTTGCTCTTAGTGGTACCCTGCGGTGGTTGTTTAACTTTATTTTTTATTTATATACCTTAAACCCATATCTATCTACACACCACTATTCTTCATCCGAGCAAGTCACGCCTACCCCGAAAGGGAAATGGCTTAATGGCATAATAATAACAATAATAATATGCATTGGTATTGAAACAGGCGTATATTCATGATCTTATTTTTAAAATAAAAAAAGTGTGCATTCTATGAAACAAATCAATTTTGTTATTGAACATTTATTTGTAAATTGTTTCATTTCTTCATAAATTTAATTTTTGTATTCTTAATATTATTTTTTACAATTGAAACCAAAAATATGCATTCTAGCATGAAGTGGTTCGAAGAAAATGTGTAGATGCAATTTAGGCAAAACATTTTGTTAAATAAAAAGTTATTGTACCTCGCGCCGTTCTTCAAAAAACTTATTTTTTTTATTTCTATTGTCTTCTTATAGAAGAAGTTTATAACACATGTATAGTTTCTTTTGGTAGAACATATTTTGTCTATTCATTTTTTTCGTCTCATGTGTTGTTTTTTCCAAAAATGTAACTTTTTTTTCTTACTTTTTACGATTGAAAGGAAATATACTCGTCCAAACAAAAAATGATGGGTCACAAATCTGTAGCTCTTTTTTTGAGTATAACTAAAGTTTGAAAAAAATGTTCAATTCGAAAAAAACTTCTCCCTTGTGAAGCGCTATTCCTTAGCAGACCTATCAAATGAGAATTTACTAAAACTGTATCTTTAGGAAATCTTATTGCTTGAACAAAAAAGTTCACCTGCCCCCAGCATGCTAATTTTGGATTTTCAATGCGACAAAAAATCCTTTCGTATTCAGCAGCCTTTTAGTTCATGAATCTATACAAATAAAGTGGATATGAATATTTTTAAACAATGAAAATTCATTACACATGTCGATTTTCAGCGAGGGCGCACCCTTGATTAACAAACTAACATTTCATAAGCTATTGGTCGAGAAAGATTCGATGTGGAATTTGGAGCTTAGTCTCTCTTTTTTTAATTATTTCGAGATAAAAATAAATTATTTTCTTATTTTTAAAAACTAGGCAATTTTATGAGGTTTTCGGTTTAAAATTTGTATCAGTTTACGCGATGAATTTGAACATTGCTCTTTGTGTCGATTGACATCGAGAAAAAAAGTTGAATATTCATTTCATAATTAAAAAGGTGTTGATCGTTTTTTCTCTACTGGCCTGATATATTGATGACAATAGTAAGACAGTTCCGTCCGTCGACGCCGGACCTCATCAGTTGAAAAAGCTTGAAATTAGATTGAGTGACAATTTGTGGTATGAATAGTTCAAGCATTCGTATGAGATTCGTATTTAGTAAAATTGCTCAAATTGGTGAAATTTTAATTGCATTTATGAAAAAATTGTAAAAAACATTTAAGATGAACTGTATAAGAACTCCTTCTAGTTCTACCCATGGTCTCGGGTTTGTAATTTTTTAAATGATAGATTATTTTATATTTGGGCCAGCGCCATGTGGCCAGTAGATAAAAAATAATTAACACCTTTTTAATTCGAATTTATCTGGTCAAAATCTTAACACCAATACATATATTGTGTTGATATGTTAATTTTGCTTTTTTAACGATTCAAGCGGCATTAGCATGAAACTTTCCTAATTGGAAATATGAACGTGAACTCTGAAAATATTTCTCTTGCTTAAAATATATGCCCAATTGAATCTATTGTGTTCAATTAGTGAGAAGTAAAATTAGTTATATACCAAAAAGAATTTTCAATTAGATGCATATTTCATGGCATTTTTCTCAAAAATACATTTGAGATAATTAACCAAGTATGTTTTAATTCTAAGAACGAAAAGAATGTTGATAAAATGTCTAATTAAATTAGAAAATCTATCTATATCTATATTAAATCTATAACATAAATCTATATTATATCTATATCAAATTCAGTTATAAGAGATTGTCATGTACATATACGTAGTTTAAATGTGAATACTAAACACATTCAATTCACAAAGAGAGAGGGTAAGAAGGTTTGGGATGAGGTTAATAATGGGATTAATTTATCTTTGCTTTCTATCATAAATTCTTATATGTACAAATTAATTTTTGCCAAAGAATGGGAAATGAGACCAAATAACTTTTTCTAATAATATCTTTGTTATTATTTTCAGGTGACGAACATTTTTTGATCAACGGTTCTGGTTTTAACCCACAAAGAAATAATGAAAAATTACAATGTTCATTTTTCGGTCAAACCATGCAAGATGAAAAAATTGAATCAACGGAAATTGTGCAAGTAAAACAGATCTATAAATTTGTTATTAATCACTTCCCAATAGGAGGCGTAGTTTTTGTTTCAATCTTTGAAAAATAACATTAATAATAAAAATATTGAATTTTTGGAAGCACGAGACAAGGTACGAAAAAATTGACAGACAAAAGATATGTACCCCTAAAAGTTCGCCCGAAAAAGAGCTATGAATTTCGTATGAATCATTTCTTGATAGGACGCGCAGTTTCTGTTTTATTCGCAAGAAAAGAACATTTACCTTTGAAAAAAAACACCTCCAAATGATTCCACTAAGGACACATGGGGTCTCAATGATCCCATTGACTCAAAACAACTGTCATATTAATAGTGAACGATATTTTTGCAGACCAACAATCATGAGTGATGACGAAACAATACAAAATACGAATGAAACATTTCCAGAGCCTCAGTGAAAATTTAACTATTCAAAGAAGAAACTAGTTGAAAAAAATAGACAATCGGGCAAAAAATCGAAAAATACGTAGGGCCACAGTGACCTCAAGTATCCTTTGAAGGTTTAAAATAAAAGAATTGAAGTTTTCAAAAGAACGATACAAGATACGACAAAAATCTATAAAATCTTCTTCCACTTTGATATTGTCCCTGCTTTCATTAACTTGTATTTTTTAATTTTCTGTTCTTGTCACTATAATCGTTTCCGAGTCTAATTCTTTTGTCATCACTGAGGCCTGTACTGTTCAACTTTCTTCGATGCGCTTGTTTTTTCTCGTTAACAGCTACCCGGATTTGATCATTCCAACAAGCATCCCCAGTCTTTCTTTATACAACTGATGAATTATAATAATGCACATTTATTGAAATGACAACATTCTTCAAAGTAGTTTAGAATAGAAATCAAAGAAAAATAAAATTTAAAATTCATTTCACAATACCTGAATAAGCAATCCCGGAACAAAGTACAGAAACAAATATTAAATACATGTGATATATAGAAAAGTGCCCATTTTGGGCAAAATCTATTGCGAAGCACGCGTGATACGTGGTCAGAATGTGTTTGTTAAAGCTAAAGAGAATTCACAATCACCAAATTGCAGTTGTCGATTATTTGACGTTTGATTTTAAAAGTTCTGTACACAAACGTGGGGTAAGTATAAAGACCAAGCGAGTAGACTGAGGCAAAGACGTTATCGAGCCAGATCAAAAAGATGCGCGCCTCAAACGCGCTCCATCACGCGATCCACGCGCGTAGCGCGTGACGAGAATGTATTAAATAACATTTTTTGTTATGTATTTGTCTCTAATAAGCCGGAAAGGAGGTAAATAGATATCTGATTTTAATTTATGAGCTTCGTTTGTGTGATGGTGCCGCGCATAAAATATTTTATAAGAAATTATATTTCATATAATATTAAAAAAAATTTATAAGTTTTAGAATAAGAGTTTGTAGAACTTGTAAAGCAACAAACGTGTTTTATGTTTCGAATTAATGAAAACCAGTGGGAACCGTCCATTACTGCTAGCATTGCCAATCTTCCATCGGGATTTTAAATAAAAGTTGAGGGATAGGTGTTGGAATGGAATTAGAAGTTCGGTTTGAAATAGGATTTAAAATAGGGTTCAAGGCCTGAATGAAATATGCGTTCAATACTCTACGTAGATAAATTGCAGGTCAGAAGCTTTCAAATATATGCAATTCTGAAAAACAGTATTTATTGCATTTTTATTTTGTATTCTCTGTCATGACCATAGTTAAACATAACAAACGAATACTTCCTTTTGCGAACGAATAAGGATATTGAATTTATGGATCTGTTGGGGTAGCCACATAGAATATATCCATGAAAGTACTATACCGAGAATTTGTTACAGAGATGATTGTCACATCGAACTGGCAGCAATAAAGCCTGTTCTGTCGCTTCTGCTGCTGATCCTGCTAGGCCACCACTAGCCTGTAGAGAACGTTTGCGGATTCATCGTTACCATTGTTATTCGCTTTGTGGTCCAACCGCTATCATGCCCGAGTGACAGTTACGTTTTCCAAATTTTTAGTACTCCCATGAAAGCCGTAATTTTCAGAAGGGTCTCTTTTCCACTCTGGTTTGGAATGAAAAAACAGACTGTCTAGCTGATCAAATTTATTTGAAACTCCGCATCCCAAAAGCGTTCGTGTGTTATGGATTGTTTAGTTAAACATACTTGATTGTATTTTTTCAATCAGGAAAATTGAAGAATTTATTATTATTGAAATTTTGTTTTATATTCATAGTTTAATGCATAAAGCATCTGTTCTGATGTTTAATTCCAATGTTGGTTATGTTTTCAGGAAAAAATATATTGATTTTTCTTCTGCCCAATGCTTCTATTGAATAAATGGTCCCAAATTATAGAAATTCCTGCAACTGAAGAGAAAGAATGAATGGAACTTTGTTTATTAGTTAAACGTATAAAGTGAGCTTGAAGGTATGAACTAAGAATGGTAAATCAGTTTCGAACATGGACTTTCTCAGAGAACACGTTTTTCGAATTTCAGGTTTCATGGTATCCACTAGAAAATGTAGTAATTATAAATGTTTATTGAATTAAAGTCATGAATACTCACTGAAAATAATAAGAAAAAATATTAATTGAAAATAATAAGTTAATTATTTTAGTTTTCCCACTTTACATTGGTGACCCACTACTGGGACCGTTACCTTACTTATCCACATTCACCTAGAGTAAAGGCACCAATTACCATAAGAAAAATATTTATTAGTGAATTTTATCTGTGAAAAAAGACTCCTTCCCTTTAAAATGATATTTTATTTTGTTTTTATTCTTTTCCAGCCGAGCGAAGAGGAGGGATCTTTTTTCTAAGACAAAATTCAATGTAAAAAATGTTAGAAAAACCAAAAATTCTGAATTTGAGAAGTGTCTTAGATCGATAGTGTGGATTTCTATTTGCACGTGATGTGATTAGTATATTTATTTGATCGGTCATTACGATCCCCGATGACGATACAGATTTCTTTCATATTTTATAATATTTTATACTTTGAAATTTTTTTTTGCTAAAATCCATCGAATGAGTCTTAATTTACTAATATAAATTTGTTCGAAATGATACAATTTTATCTCATTTATACACACTTTTTGAATTGAAGAAATACCTAAAAATGTTTATCCATAATGGGCATTTAATGAATTTTCCAAAGATTTGAATTTATTTGAAAAGATTTTGGATAATTAAACGGAAGGCGTTTGGAATTTAAAATTGATAAACATACAAGAAAATTATAAGATTAAGCAGCGATAGTATATCATAATAGACATTTATAAACATAATCTATTCTAAGCTGTAATTGCCGCTAAGAATTGTAGTTTTGAGTTAAAATAAGCTGTTGTAAGCCACCTTCGCGTTGATGGTCAAATACAATGGGAATATGGATTAACGCGGCAGGGGCCAATTAACATATACTATGAAATTTTAGTTTTCCGCAACTATAGTTACAAATAACTTGTACTTATTGATTTTCTATTTTACCAAACGATGTTAAATTTGTAGAAATAAGTAGAAAAAAGTGTCTTCCATACAACAAGTTTCGATCAGATATGGGATTCATTTTGTAATTTCTAATAGGACCAAAAAAATTTAATTTTAATTTGTTGAAATGTGATTACTTTGAATTTTCAATTGTGCAGTAGCTAAAGCTTTGAAAAATGGTTCGTTTTTACAAATTATTACTCTTTTAATTTAAAAAATGCCGTGCTGTGAAAAATTTCAACTAATCTAAATGCTTCAAAATATGATAATATAAATGTCAAATATATGAAACTGTTCATTTAGGACTGTTACATATTTCAAATTGGTATTTCGAAATCCGTCGAATAATTTTTAAAAAGTTCACATTTATATTTTTTGATAATTTTGAACTTTTATAGGAAGGACATCCTGTCAGTTTTATTTGGGCCTAACGATTTCTCTGAAAAGTAGAATTTTTCTTGTATAAAATCAAACTCTTGCGATTTCTTGGAGAAATCAAAAGATACAACAAAAATTACATAAAAGTTTGCACATTAATAATATTTCTTTCGAAAAAAATTCCTTCTGCTCTTTTGTGATAACTTGCTGCGTTTAGTAGAAAAATCCGAAAATACAATTTTCACAATAATTAAAATTCTTCCATCCTCAAAAATGCCTTAGCTCACAAAAAACTGACAAGGTGCGATACTTATGTGTCTATGTGTAAAAAGGAACTTTTAAAAAATACTGAAAAGAAAAGGTGGCTTTTTTTCCAAAAAATCTTCAATATTCCTTTCCTTGATTTTTAGAAACGTGAACAGAAAACATTCTTGAAAATTCCACCTATTTCATTTGTTGCAATATTTCAACCAAATTTCTGTTCGTATTAGAAAGACACTTCAACAGATTTAATTTTTTTCCTGAGAATTGAATTTTTCTATTTTTTTCCTGGACGGAGCAATTTCGATTACTCCGTCAAAAATGAAGCCGGGAACTTTTTTCAAAAAACGTTGAACAGGTTATTAAATTAAACGTCAATGGAGCACTAATAGAGATATTTTTGACCTTTTGGAGAGAATATACTACGTAAAACAAAAATCAAGAATGTCTGGAATTTTGTAACTCGAATTCAACTTGTTGCATGACCTAAGGAAGTTGTAGCAAAATTCGAGAAATTCTTGATTTTTTTTTAACTTTTCACGCAGTACATTCTCTCTAAAAAATCAAAAATACTTTTATTAGGGCTTATTAGACGCGTAGTTTCATAACGACGGTAGTGGTGTAAACTTGTATACCTTTTTTTGTAACTTTTTATATTTTGAAAGAAGTCGTCGTCATTTTGGTAATTTTAACTTTTGAAAAATTTTTGTTCAAGAAAGTTCTTTTGAAAACTAGAGGTCATGAGTCAAGTACCCGTAACTTGTAATATATTTCGTCGCTGAGAGATCCTGCGACGTGAAGTGTAGAACCTGCCTGATACGGAATAAATTTGGCTTATAATATAACGTGATTATACTAATTTTCAATCGTGAACCATGAAATTGGATTATGATTGGCAAAATTGAATTATTTAATGAAAACATAGAATACGCCTTTGCTCATTTTTACAGTGTCAGTTGATGTTGTATATGCTGATGATAGTATATGATTTTATTACGGGTAATGAGACTATATAAATAGACAGTTACTTTGTTTCGAATAAGAGTATGCCTAACATTTGGCCTAAATAACTTTTTTTCATTTAAGTAAATGGATTTCAATATATGAATATTTCCATTCAGAGACTACGAAACTAAATTAAAAAACTTTCGAATATTTCTACAGAACTTAGTGGTAAACTTTCATTCTTCTATGGCCTTTTTAGAACTTCTTCAATCGAAAGTTACGTGCGACAAGTAATAGTATAGAGTGCAACTTGAGACTTCTCAGATTCGAATAAAGAAATAGCCACAGGATATTGGTGCCCTTCTCACTCGCTATTGGTTCTACAAATATATACATGTGTTAGTGTGTGTGCTTCTGTGTATTCATAAACTTAGTATGAATATATATATATATATATACCCTTATCGCTTCAAATATCGAAAACGGCACTTGTCACTGTTATGGTGTATATTTCCGTCACCCGAGTCGGAAGGAAACCCTCCTTGCTTTAAAATTTCTCTGGGATTCTCAAGAAAACGAGTTTTAGTTCTATCTTGACAGCAAAGAGGGCTTTAAGAATTTCCGGTTAGAACGTTTTGATCACAAGAGCGAATCGGACTGCGTTTCTTGCCGCAAAGAATCTAGATCCGGAAGTATCAGATTGGAATTTGCTCACAATCGTCAGACTGCAACAAAGAATTTTAATACCCTCGAGTGAACCTTCAATTTTTTCCAGTCAACTGAGATAAGGAACCCTAATTGTTTTCTGTCTGATGTCAAAAATTGGCCCGCTCTTGCAGCAACAAAAAATATCTACGTTACAATATCTTTAAGAAAGTTATAGAAAGAGCAGAAGGATTTACTGTTTAACACAATAATAATAGACAAATATTAAACTATCAGCGTTCTGTGCCAAGAAAATTCATAATTGTCAAGGAGCAAATTTTTATCAAGTTTTACAAAATTGAGAGGGTTCGTAAAATTATACAGAATAAGACATTAGTACTATACTAACAGGTATTCTTTACAATATGGAAAGTCTAATCTGTCACAATTTAGGTGCGAATTAGCTCTTCTTAGCCATGCACATCAAGCAGATTTTTTTTTCATCCAGTTTTTAGAAATTAACTGGGTTTCTAAAACAAAAGAGAATAATAAATTAGAATTACCAAAACAAAGCTTTTTTTCTTATCTGGAATAATCATGTATTTTTGACATTTTTTAGATTGTCGTCATAATTCTTTACCGATTTCAATTAAGCTCAGCATCTGACTGACCAGCCATAAAGAGGAAATATAAAGGTGATTTTCTGTTAACGCATCAGAAGCTGTGCTTATGAATAAAACAAAAACAAAAAAAAGATAAAAAGAACCATTTTTTGAACAGTGCTCACCTCTAAATCCTAATCTGTAACACTGATTGGCATCAAGTTTCAATGAGGAATCTGTAGCAACTTTCCATTAAAATTTTGTGTAATTACGTTCGATAAATTGGGCATCACGTGTGAGCAAAGGTGGGCATTTTTTCACAATTATTTAATGAAAATTCATTCTTTATCCAAACTTTTTGCCTAATATTGTACATTAAAATTCGTGTCAACAAGTTTTCGACATGTATTTCAGAAAAATACGATTTATTTGATAATTTGAAATAATTAGTCACACTGAATTTCAATTAAAGCTCTGCACCAAAGGATTCACGATACACACTGCCTAAATTTTTGATATCTTGAATAATGTTTGTTATACGCGGCTCGTATAGAGCGATACTCGTTTATTGGTAGATTTAAAACACTCTCGCAGACGACGTTTATTCATTCAATAGACAACCATTTTAAATTATAATAACTAGTAATAAGACCCGTAAGTTAGAAAGAGAGAGAAATAGGTACTCCATGAAGTGACGTCAGCAGTGACGTCAGCAAGGCACAGGGCGAGTAGAGGCGAGAGTCGCGAGTAGAGTGCCCTCGAAACTCGACGCGCGCATCTCCCACCAACGATTTTCTACCCTCTCCGCTCGACTCCCACGCAACGCCCACGCAGCCTCCCCGTTATAAGGGCGCGCACGAGCCCAGAACGATCAGAAAGTGTTTGGGAGCTGGATGCCAGAACCCTCTCACTTAAACCCTACAGCTGGATGCCAGCCATAGGTACCTACAGCTGGTTGCCAGCCCTAGGTTTTTTCACCGCAAGCCATTGCCGTGCCTGAACAGTACTCTCTCTCTCTCTACCGCCAGAGTCCTCCAGCTGGTTGCCAGCCAGAGGACAATCGACGACGCATCGCCTTCGCCCTCTTGTGAGGAAGTGGCAATGAACTTCTACGCCTTACTTTCCAACTTGCTTATCTGTAAATTCACCATAGTTAGACAAAATTAAATAAAGAAAATTCGAAAAACATACCATTCTAAGTTTTTTTTTTTTTACTGGTCACTTCACTTCTCCCCCTTCTTTCCTCCGCTAACGGGTTAGCTGGCATACCAGCAGGCCCGTTTCCGCTGAGACAGCTGGCATACCAGCCCTCTCAGCCAATACACTGACTAACTTCTCCCCTCTCCCACGACCAACAACCAGATCTCCTCTAACTAAGTTCTTTCAGGAGAAAAAGAAAACGCTTGCTCAATTTCCTATCTCTTTCTATCTTAGGAGATAGACACATCGCTCTCTCTTTCCACCTCCCTCGACATTTATCCTCTCACTCCCTCCTCTTGTACTCTCCAGATCACTCTCCTACCCGCTATCTCTTTCTATCCTATGACCACACCCACCTTTTACCTCCCTTGAAGCCTATCCACCATACATCCCTCCATTACTAAGATGGAAACCTTCCCTCTCACTCCCTCCTATGGTTCCCCTACATCTCCTGTCTCTTATTATCTCATGAGATAACTCTTCCTCACTTCCTCTTCGCAGACGCAAAGCTATTCCCCCCGACGTATATCCTTCTTACTACATTCAACATATCCCACCCAAAAGTAAGGAGCATATCATGTTTAAGGAAAAATAGTAAAATAATTCATTCTTACATTATTTCTCCATCATGGTGAAGAAGAAGAAAAGTTCATGGAAATGAAACATATTTCTATGAAATCTTATAGAAATTTAAGTATATTAACTGAAATTAACTGATCTAATTTACAGGAAAAATGATCCAAACGAGTCATTTAATTAAGGGCCCATTATAAAAATACTTAACGCTCTTTTGGAATACCCCCCACCCTCCTATGAAGTGAATCGTGATTTTTTGTTTGCCCCCCCCCCAGGTGTTACGTAACTTCTTTCACAACAGTTAATTAATTTTATCTGCTCAAGTTTGCATACACGTGAAAATTGTAAAGCTTTCTTGAATTATAAATAACTTCCGGAGTAATGGACAGGTTTCTCTCCTACTGCTTCTTTTAAATAGATGTAAATCAAATAAAAATATCCGTGTCATATCAAGAAAATTGAATTCCTTTTTTTCTGTTTTCTGTCCAGATCTGAACGTGAACAACTAATTCCTAAAAATTTGGAGAAAAATCATTAATAAAAGAAATATACAAAACAAATTATACAAATATAGAAATTCTGTATATTATAGGAAAATTCAACGAAGTATGCATGAAAATTACATCCATAATTTGTTTAAATTTCTTCTTAGCCAGGGGAAATTGACAGCAAATGTCTTATAAAATACGGACATTTTACAAAAAACTTTAACATTTCAACTGTGCCCAATTTCTTTTCAAAGATTTAAAAAAACATTTAATTTTGGGGCCATAGAGCGTGCAACTTTATCAGCTTTCATGTTATTCTTAGGAAAAAATTACTCTAATTAGAGAGAAGCATATTTTATGCAATTTTGTTTGAAAAAATATAGCTTCACAGCGATAGGTAGACGCCCTTTATACCACCACAAAGCCCTTTAAAAATGTAGCGTATATTTTTCCTCACCCCTCAGCGCCCTAACAGCGTTACGCATTTTTTTAACGAAATTTCAACTTAGCCATCTTATATTTTCCTAATTACAAAAGAAAATGAAATTCCACAGAAGATTTCTGCAAAGCAAAAAGTATGAACTCAGAAAATAAATTTCTCTCTAATTAAAGAAGCATTTTCTTTAACATAATTTTCTTCATTATTTCAGAAATAGAGCAAAAACCATTACTTCAAGCAAAAGAAATTTCTAGAAATCGAAAAAAAATTTTGAATCAAAGAAACTTCTCTTTGACTGCGAGTCAAGAAATATTTTTCTTCAATTCAGAGAAATTTTGTTTGAACACACGCCTGAGTTGTGCTTCTTTGTCAATAAATTGAACAATTAAAATTAGAAATTGAATATGATTCAGAGGCCACCTTTGGAGTTTCGTCCGTTTCGTTGCTTTTATTTTGTCAAATGTTTCAAAAATGCATGTATCAAATTTCTATACATATAAAATGATACCTTTTCACATTACCATCATTGCAAATATTTTAATGAGCATTTTTTGAATCCACTCCATAGAAAATAATAAGTTTTTTTCAATTTTATATTTTTTTCCTATGCTGAGTAACTTTTTCAAATTTACTTGTAGCATTTTGTAATTGTCACATCGTGTGTCGAATTCTTATCCGAAAATGTGAAAAAAATAAGATGAAATTGTTATTTTCCTTCAAAATTAGTTAACAATTTTGTATTGAATAATGTATAATCGTGCTAATATAGAAGATGATAATTAAATTTTCAAAAATCGATAGAAAAGACAGAACCGAAATAGGGGACCTCTTAATAATATCCGATTTACAATTTTCTAAAAGTTTTCCCCTAAAAAAGTAAAACTTAGGCTACACGGAGAGAAATCGAGTTTGAAAATCTTCTGATCATTGTTTGAAATAGGTGACTCAGTCTAAGAAAAGTAAAGCAATTAATTTTCACGAAGGCCTATCTAACAAAGGTTAATATGCAAATATTAGGAACGACAATCAAATGGTTTAGACTCAACGGTTTTCGCTAGAGTAACGAAAGGTTTGACCATCGGGGACTCACAAGGGGACCTTTAGGTCTGCTTTTTTTTCTTTGAATTGATACTTTCCTCAATGAAAGGTACGTACCAAAGGTTTTTTCAGAACAATCACAAAGACGCAATTTTGACCCATTTTCGAGAAAAATGCATTTCAAAAATTGCAAAACGGATGGTCATCGAGCCGATGTAGAAGTATATCGAAGAGTCGGTAGCTCCCTGGTTCGATTCTTACCATCCATACTTTTTTTTATTCATTAAAATGCTTGTTTATTTAATTTTTGAATAACATTTGATAAAATTATACCATTTATTTATTATTTACTCCTTATTTTTAATTAGAACTCTGTTAATCGTATTTTTATTACCACTCGTTTGGACAATTGGGCATTTTGTTAAAATTCTTTATAATTCAATAGCTCCTAGTATCTATATTATTAAATTGAAGTTGGAACGAAGTATTTTAAATAAAAATTGAAATGATGAGTATGAAATGCCAGTGGATGTAGTGACTCATTTCATAGATATTTACTAAGAAGAATCAGAAGTGTCTTGAAAGTGTATTTTCTTACTTTGTTCTTACTTTAATTCAATAATATAGATACTGGAAAGTATTGAAGAATAAATTATTTTAATAAAATGCACAATTTTCCAAACGAGTGGCAATCAAAATACTATTAACAGAGTTTTTATCGAAAATAAGGAATAAATAATCATTAAATGGTATAATTCTATCAAATATTATTTAAAAATAGAATAAAAAAGAATTTTAATGAATACAAATATCATGGATAGTGAGAATCGAACGCGCAACCTTCAGGCTATCAGCCGAGCGCTCTACTAGGTAGCTACCGACTTTTCGATATACTTCTACACCGGCTCGATGACCATCCGTTTTGCAATTTTTGAAATGCATTTTTCTCGAAAATGGGTCAAAATTGCGTCTTCTTGATTTTTCTGAGAAAACCTCTGGTACGTACCTTTCATTGAGGAAAGTATCAATTCAAACAAAAAAAAGCAGACCTAAAGGTCCCCTTGTCAGTGTAAGAAAGCTACGTTTCGACTCAAAGGTAGAGCAGAGCAATAAAAGGTGGATGAGTCAGGTACTCAATAAAAGATCGGGTTGTAAGGAAAGTAAGAAATCCAAACAGAGATTCTTGCACGTCTAAAAATATGAGGCAGGGGTTGTAGAATCGTTTGTAGACGTTCCAGTGCAGCAGGCCGAAATAGATTGTAGTCACTTGTTTGATAAAATTTGCAAAATTCCTATATCCGTTCCAAATTCCCCTTCGAATGGCGTATGGACAATGGAGAGAAAGTTTAGGGAGGGAGGTTGAGGTGGGATGAGAACAATTATTGCTTGAAGGCTGGGTGGGGGGGATTTTTTTCGGAAAGTTTGTGGAAGGGTCGGATTGTTGGTTAACTACATGTTTTTGGCATATGGAACCTCATTCCTTTGTCATGATGATATGATGGCCTTGAGAAAAAGACAATAGGGGTTGTTCCTTGAAAAACTGGCTGCCCTGGAAAAGGACAGAGGTACGTGGTGCAACTGAGATCCACACAAAGTTGCCTTGGGAAAAGGCGGGTATCACCTTAATCGACAATTAGGAAGGTCCCCCTCGGAGGCAACCACCGGATTCCCGGTGAAGGTTGCATGCGTGATCCCACTCGATCAAGGAACTAAGGGTCCCCCTGAGAGGCAACCAATAGGTCCCTGA
>CAKNXH010063963.1:72387-85214 GCA_932178445.1 Andricus quercusramuli | reverse complement strand
GCAAGCGCAGTAGGCACTACGTTCCCGCTTCGTATATTCTACTGAACAAGTATCTTACATGCGCAGTAGGCACTACGTTCCTGCTTCTTGTATTCTAATAAACGAGAATCGCACATGGGGCCGCATGCGCAGTAGGCACTACGTTCCTTCTTCGTATCTTCCATGCGCAGTAGGCACTACGTTCCCGCTTCTTGTATTCTACTAAACAAGAATAGAGTATTTCCACTTCTGACGTCATTTCAAAATGTCCGAATGGTTCAGGGAAAACATTGCATTGTATAAGTTGCGTCGCGTGCATTATCTTAATTAAAGAATTGCGTTTATCGGAAAATGAAAAATGTCTAGTGAATACTTTTTGAGTTTATCTGGTGAAATGAAGGTCCGTTATTGTAATAAACTAAGTGCAATCGATAATTTAGATCCCTACGCTCTGAAAAGTGAGGCATTTTCCACAAGTATTAGTGATGTATCCGTAATGAGTAGGTTCGATCTTCTATCGTATTTTACGATAACTCATAGTTATTACACGTGCAAAGAACTCAAAGCTTATAAAAGCTTTTAGCTTATAATTTCTTCATAATTTTGATTGAAAATTCCTAACTTTGTTTGATAATGTAACTATTTTTTTTAATATTAATTTTTTTTTTTGAAAATTACTTTTTTCTTCGAACTGTAAATGTAATTATTTCAATTAAGTATTTAATCATTTTAGTAAAAAAATGTATCTCATTGGTTCAAAATTAATGTTTTCATATGATAATCTATTCAGTTTTTGGGTGATAATTAATTTTTTTGTTTTTTGAAAATTCATGTATTTTGCTGAAAATTCGTCTTTTTGTAGAAATTAATCTTCTTCCTTAAAAATTCATCTTTTTGGTTGAAAGTTCAACTATCCCAGTCATAGATTCATCATTTTAGTTCAAAATTTATCTTTTTTGTTTAAAATTTAAATATTGCAGTTTGAAGATTAAACATTTTAGTTTAAAATTCATCAGTTTTGTGGAAAAATAATATTTTTAATAGAAAATTTAACTATTTCATTTTTGGTTGAAAATTGATATTTTTTAGTTCGAAATTCAACTATATGGTTAAATGTTTTTTTTTTCTTTAGCTGAAAATTCAACTGCTTTGTTGAAAATTCAGTTATCTTGTTGCAAAATGTATTTTTTGTCGGAAAAATAATCTTTTTGGTTGAAAATTCAACTATTCTATTTGAAGATCGATCATTTTAGTTGAAAATTCATCTTTTTTATTTAAAATTCAAATATTGCAAATGAAAATTCATCAATTTGGTGGAAAATAATTTTCTCGACTTAAATTTGAACTATTCTATTTTTGATTGAAAATTTATGTTTTTAAATTCAAAATTTAACTATTGGGTTGAAATTTTATCTTTTTTAGTTGAAAATTCGACTATTTCTTTGAAAATTTCTTTTTTTTCATCTCATTTTTCTTAGAAAATTAATCTTTTTGTTTGAAAATTCAAATATTCCAGTTAGGGATTGATCATTTTAGTTGAGAATTCATCCACAACTCAAAAATATAAATCTTAAATGTAAATTCTTAAAACTTGACCAATATTAAATTGAAGAGTTAAAAATTAAACTATTTCAAGTTCAAAGCTTTGATAGTTAAACAATTATTAATTTAAAATCATTTCAAATTAAACTATTTATTTAATAATATAATATCAATTTTAAACATTTGAAATTGAAGACTTTAAAAAATAAACTTTTTTAAATAAAATAATATTCCCATATTCAATGCGAAATGGTACATGAATGAACAATTCCAAATGAAATGTTCTAAATTGAACAATTTCAAGTTCTAAGATTCGTAATTAAAATAAATAAAAATTAAATTAAGACAAAAAAATTAAACATTGAAGGATTTCAGAATAAAGAAGGAATCTAGTCTTAAGCGAAGTTGGTAATAATTAATTTCTCATCAGTTTATTGTTTAAATTGTTCAATTTCATATTTTTTCGATAATTTGAAATAATTTCATTTTTACCTTCTTTTTTCAATCTAAAAATAAAAAAGTTCCAACATATGCACCAATTTAAATTCATAACTACTTGTAATTATTCCCTTGATACTGTTATCGCAATTTGCGGAATTTTTTCTAATTATATTAAAATCCATGAAAAATTTAAATTGCTCTTTTATTAGATTCAAGTATAAAAAGCGACTTTATCGATTTGCTCTTGCCCAGCAATATAAAATATATCTGTTCTGATATCTGTTCTCTCGACAATTTCACGAGAGTATTTGCCCGTAATGTTCAGAATATTGGAGAAAAATTTATAGAAACGGTTCTTCCGTGCTTTTTTAGTTTTCTTTTTTCTTCCCTTAAGAACCCCTCTAGCTCAGTTATTACGTAGAATATGAAGAAGTGAAGGATCATGTACTTTTACATATATTTGAATAGAATTTCAATTCTTTTAAGGTATAATATATTTAAAAAAGCGAACACGGAGTACTCTATTACTATTTTATGCTAAAAGCCATTTGTAAAATGTAAAAGGGAAATTGTGTTATTTGTATTCCTTCTTTACGTTTTTAGAATATTTATAAAAGTGAAAAAAATGTTAAAAAGACCTGCACAAAATGTGTGGAAAAGACCTTTTGGTGGATTTTATTGACACTCATTTATTTTCTATTTTATAAAACTAGAATAAATTGCCAACATTTTAATCTTGTTATATTTTTAACATAGAATATTTTATAAAAGGAAGAAAACAAAAAGGATTATTAAAAAAAAGACTTGAATTTTCAGAAAACACTAAAAATATGAATAATCAAGCAAAAAGTTAATTTTCTATGAAGAAAGGTAAATTTTAAACCAAGCCAAAAAAGATGAATTACCAAATAAATAGTTCAATTTTCAACTCATAAAGATCAATTTTCAACCAGAAATATAAATTTTTGTTTAAAAATTAATTTTAAACAAAAAAAAAAAAAACCATTTTCATCCAAATAGTGGAATTTTCAGTTAAAAAAATCAATTTTCAACAAAAGAGATCAACTTTCAACCAAAGAGATGAGTTTTTATTTTTCAACTAACATAAAATGACGAATCTACAACTTGAATAGTGAAATTTTCAGTTAAAAAAAAATAATTTTCAACCAAACAGAATAATTTTTGACTAAAATGATGAATCTTCAACAAAAAAATGATTTTGTAACAAAATGGTTCAACCTTAACCAAGTAGTTCAATTTTCAACCAAAAAGGATCAATTTTCAAAAAAATATTGGAATTTTCAAGCAAGAATGATTTTTATGTTGAATTTTCAATACCAAAATATAAATTTTCAACAAAAATTTTATTTTCTGCCAAAATAGTTGAATCCTGAATTAAAAGCCAAAAGAGATAAAATTTCTGCTAATTCAGATGAATTTTTGAACCAAAGAGACGAATTTAAAAAAAAAAGTCGAATTTTCAACCAAGAAAGATTTTAGTTAAATTGTCAACGCTGAAATATGAATTTTCAACATAAAGTTAATTTTCTGCCAAAATAGTTGAATTTTTAATCCAAAAAAACTGATTTTCAACAAAACAGTTGAATCATTGATCAAAAGCTAAAAAGTGAAATTTCTACTAAAACAGATCAATTTTTAATCCAAATAGACGAATTTTCAAAAATTAGTCGAACTCAATTTTTTTGAAAAAAAGGGTAAACATTTTCATGAAAAAATTTGTATTCTATCAGCTTTGTGAGCATTTGGCATCGATTCAATTACCTATTGGAAACAGTTTTTATCTGTCGATTTTCTCTCGCGTAGAAACAGGAGATAAGCCCGATGATGAGTTAAAACGGTGTGCAAATCGAAAACAGACTCACGAAACCTGAAAATTTTCTATCTAAAATTGTGTCATTGCTGGTGAAAGCGGTCATGAATTCGACATTTAGTTTTGGATGACTAATCATCGACAGTAAAAAAAAGTAAATTAAATCTGTTTTAATTTAACTTTTATTACAGTTTAAATATTATTTATTTCAGTACCCTCACCAGGGTTACTACAGATCTGGGAATCCTGGAAAGCCAGTGAAAACCTGAAAGATTTAGGGAATTTTCGATAAACGCTTATAGACGAAAATATACATCTTTTAAAAATTACTCAAATCGATTTCAAATTTTCATGCACTAATTACTTGTACTAAATGTCCATCAAGACAAGGAAAAAGTTTTATTTCAATATCTTCATCGGAAGACTGCGTTTTGTCCGCGTCGTCCTCTGAAATTTACGAAAAGGTACGTGGGTTAGTAAAATGCAGTCTGTCGATAAGAATGTTGAGATAAATATTTTTCTGGTGTTGCCTTACATCAAATACAACTGCTAAGCAAAAAAAAATTCAAAAGCGGGCGATAAGAAGAAAGATATTAATTTTTCCTTATTTTTCTATGTATAATTTCAGAGTTCGTGGATGGATAAAATGCAGCCTTCCAATAAGGAAATTAAGAAGACATTTTTTTTTTACATTTAGAGGAAAGTTAGAATTTTACCTGAATTTTTGTGTACATTTCAGAGTCAGTGGGTGGATAAAACGATAAGAATAATGACATTTGGATTAATCTTTTTTTTTTGGTTCTGCCTGACATGAAATAAAAGCAATTAATTAATGAAAATGCGAGTATCCAGCTTTTAATGGAAAGTACAAACTTTTTACGAATATCAAATATAGCCTATTTCATTAAAATAATAAATATGCCGTTATAATGAGTTATTACTATTTAAGATCATATATTGCATAAAATTTGCAATAATTGAACAACAAATAATTGAACTGATTAATTATTACAAGTTTTTTTATATTTTTGTTGATAAACGTTCATTATTTTGTTGAAAATTTAACAAATTTGTAAAAAATTAATTCTTTTTGGTTAAAAATTCAAACTGTTTGATTGAAAATCTGTCTTTCTTACTAAAAGTTCAACTATTTGGTTGAAAATGAATGTATTTTGCTAAAATCCATACTTTTTGTAAAACATAATCTTCTAGGTTGAAAATGTATTTTTTTACTTGAAATTGCATTTATTCGGTTGAAAGTTTAACCATTTTTTTTTTTTTTTTTGAAAATTCGTGTATTTTGTTAAATGACTCATGTGTTTTTGGTATTAATCTTCTTATGGTTGGAAATTTATCTTTTTGCTTCAAGTTTATTTATTTGGTTCAAAATTTATCTATTTTATTGAATTTTTCAAAATTTAAAAGTGAATCTTTTGAACTGAAAATTTAATTATTCTATTTTTTGTTGAAAAATTATCGTTTTTATTTGCAAATTCCACTATATCCTTGAAAATTTGTATTTTCTGGTAAAAATGTAATCCTCTTGGTAGAAAATTCATATATTTGGTTAAAAACTTGAGTATTTTCTAAACAAAATTAATTTTATTTGTTTGAAAATTAATTTTTTAAACTGAGAATTCAACTGTTCTAATTTAAGTCGAAAATTTATCTTTCTTTTTAGTGGAAAATTCATGTATTTTGTTAAAAATTAATATTGTTTTATAAAAAATTATTTTTCTTTGTTGAAAATGTATTTTTTTAGTTGAAATTCCATTTATATGGTTGAAAGTTTAACCATTTTTTTTAAATTCGTGTATTTCATTATTGAATTTTTATAAATTGAAAATTAATTTTTTTAACTGAAGATTTAATTATTCTATTTTTTGTTGCGAATTGATCGTTTTTATTTGAAAATTCGATTATTTCGTTAAACATTTTCATTTTCTGGTAGAAACTAATATTCGTGGTTAAAAAAAAAATCTTTTTGGTTGAAAATGTTTTGTTTTTTTTAGTTGGAAATCCATTTCTTTGGTTGAAAGTTTCACAATTTTTTTAAAAATTCGTGTATTTTGTTAAATGATTCATCTGTTTTTGATATCAGATTCATCTTATGGTTGGAAATTTATCTTGTTGGTTCAAGTTTCATTTTTTGGTTGAAAATGTAACTATTTTATTGAATTTAAGAAAATTTTTTATTAATTTTTTTAATTGAAAATTTAATTCTATTTTTTGTTGAAAATTTATTGTTTTTAGTTGAAAATTTGTACTTTTTGGTAGAAATGTAATCGTTTTGGTTGGAAATTCATCTATTTTGTTAAAAATGTAACTATTTTCTAAAAAAATTAATTTCATTTGGTTGCAAGTTAATTATTTCTTTAACTGAAAATTTAACTACTTGAATTTAAGTTGAAATATTCTTTCAACTGAAAATTTTATCACGATAATCCAACAAATTCCAACAAATATTTTAAATCTGCAACTATAGAAATGAGTTTTCAACTAAAAAGATATATTTTTAACCAAAAAGATATATTTTTTACCAAAAATGGAACAGTTAAATTTTCAGTTTGAAAAAAGATTAATTTTTAAACAAACAAAATCAAATTTTTAACCAGATAGTTGAATTTTCAACCAAAAACAAATGAATTTACAAACAAAAAGAATAATAATCCACTACAAAAGACGAATTTTCAACAGAATAGTTGAAATTTCAACCAAATAAATGAATTTAGAAACAAAAATAATATTTTACCAAAAAGAAGAATTTTCAACAAACTACATGAATTTTCAATCACATAGTTGAATTTCCAAACAGATTTTTTTTTAAACAAAAATGGAATAATAAAATTTCAGTATAAAAATAACTTTAAAAAAAATGAAGTTTCAATAAAATAATGAAATTTTCAACCAATAAAATGAATTTTCAACCAAAAAGATGAATTTTCAAACAGATAATTTTCTATTAAAAAGATGAATTTTAAACTGAAAAAATAATTTTGCAACCACAAAAAAAGCGATTGTTCACTAATATGGTATAGTTAAAAAAATTAATTTTCAATATAAAAAAGAATTTTCAAGAAAATCGGTAATTTTTCAAACATTTTCAAACCAGGAGAATTAATCTACTAAAAAAGACGAATTTCAACAAAATACATGAATTTTCAATAAAAGAGATTAATTTTCATCTAAAAGAAAAAAAAAAAGAAAAAAATGCAATAGCCAACCATTTAGTAAAAAAAAAAGAATTTTCAACAAATCGGTAAATTTTTCACCATTTTCAAACAGGGAAAATAATATTTGACCAAAACAGATGAATTAAAAAAATGGAATAATTAATTGTTCAGTTAAAAAAACTAATTTTCAACAAGAAAAAAGAAGAATTTCCAACAAAATCGGTAAATTTTCAAATCTATCTTAACAAAAAGAGTAATTTGTAACTGTTCAGTTCACTTGACTGCTTTAACTTATTCAGTTAACTATCCAGTAAAAAAATTAATAAAAAAAAAAAGAATTTTCAACAAAATACATGAATTTTCAATCACATAGTTGAATTTCCAAATAGAAATTTTTTTCTAACAAAAATGGAATAATCAAATTTTTAGTATAAAAATAAATTTAAAAAAATGAAGTTTCAATAAAATAATGAAATTTTCAACCAGAAAGATGAATTTTCAAACAGATAATTTTCTATTAAGAAGACGAATTTTAAACTGAAAAACATTATTTTGCAACCACAAAAAAACGATTGTTCAACGAAAAATGGTATAGTTAAAAAATTAATTTTCAACATAAAAAAAGAATTTTCAAGAAAATCGGTAATTTTTCAAACATTTTCAAACAAGGAGAATTAATCTGCCAAAAAAGACGAATTTTCATTAAAATACATGCATTTTCAATAAAAGAGATTAATTTTCATCTAAAATAAAAAAAAAGAAATAAATAAAAATGCAATAGCCAACCATTCAGTAAAAAAATTAATTATAAAAAAAAGAATTGTCAACAAAATTGGTAAATTTTCGACCATTTTCAAACAGGGAGAATAATATTCTACCAAAAAAGATGAATTAAAAAAATGGAATAATGAATTGTTCAGTTAAAAAAACTAATTTTCAACAAACAAAAAAAAAGAATTTCCAACAACATAGGTAAGTTTTCAAATCTATCTTAACAAAAAGAATAATTTGTAACTGTTCAGTTCACTTGACTGGTGAATTTCCAAATAGAAATTTTTTTCTAACAAAAATGGAATACTAAAATTTTTAGTATAAACATAACTTTAAAAAAAATGAAGTTTCAATAAAATAATGAAATTTTCAACCAAAAAGATGAATTTTCAAACAGATAATTTTCTATTAAAAATACCAATTTTAAACTGAAAAAAAATAATTTTGCAACCTCAAAAAAAAAAACGATTGTTCAACAAAAAATGGTATAGTTAAAAAATTAATTTTCAAACATTTTCAAGCAAGGAGAATTAATCTGCTAAAAAAGACGAATTTTCAACAAAATACATGAATTTTCAATAATGGAGATTAATTTTCAACTAAAAGAAAACTAAAATTATCAAAAAAATGCAATAGTCTTCAAATAGGGATAATAATATTCTACAAAAAAAATAGAATAATGAATTGTTCAGTTAAAAAAACTAATTTTCAACAAACAAAAAAACGAAGAATTTTCAACAAAATCGGTAAATTTTCAAATCTATCTTCACAAAAAGAATAATTTGTAACTGTTCAGTTCACTTGACTACTTTAGCTTTTTCAGTTAACTATTCAGTAAATTAATTAAAAAAAAAAAGAATTTTCAACAAAATACATGGATTTTCAGCCATGTTATTTTCAACTAAAAAATGTTGAAATGTTGAAAAAAAAACAAGTTGAATTTTCAACTAAAAAAGATACATTTTTAACCAGGAATTGAATAGTTTAATTTTCAGTTAAAATAGAATTTGAACAAAAAAAGGAGTTTTAACGAGATAGTTGAATGTTCAACAAAAATAAAATGAATTTTCATCCAAAAAGATGAATTTTCAAATTTGAAAATTCATCCTTTTTGGTAGAAAATTCTATAATATTATAACATTTTATATTATATACATACCTATACACACACACACACACACATATATATATATATATATATATATTATAACAACTTTTCGCAAAAAGAAAATTAAATTTCAACCAAAAAGATTAATTTTTAAGGAATAGTTACATTTGAAATTAAATAATTTTCCACAAAAAAAATTAATTTTGACCAAAATATTTAAATTTTGAATCAGAGAGATGACCCTTCAAAGGGATGTAGCCTAGCTGCTGCTAAACTCTCCTAATGCTTGGTCCTCGGCGAGCAGACATCTTGCTAGCTGACGTTACAGCTTGAGACACCTCATCAGAATGCCTCATCTTCCCGCAAAAAATTTAAAAAGTATATATTTTAAACTTTCAAAACAAAGTATTTTCAAATTATGCAACAACCCGGTTGACTATAATTTGAACTAAGCTAGGCTTCGTGTCAGAATATCCATTTCGTGTTGACTCTGCCCCCGAGGTCTAATTTACTCGAGTGTATAAATCCATTCTTGCACCCAGTCAGCTTCTGAGTTCTGACAGCTGAATTTCGTGCCTCGAATTTCCTGAGAGTATATTTGCTTGGTAATATGAGTCTGACGGAAAATCAGAATAGAAGCGAAATGACACGTATGCATAGAGAATCACGCGACGTTCCTTGTGATGTCAAATTTATTCGCTCATTTCTGCAAGAACAAGAGCAGTCACACTTTTTTCTTCCTGAGAAGTGAAGCATGAAAAAAGAACGTTTCCTTTTCTTTTTCCTTTTTTATTACCCGACTGATCGATATTTCAAGAGAAGATACGCTTCAGTGTCTCTCTGCCTGGGAGAAAAAGTTCAAAAGTTGATTTACCTTTAGTTTAGTGACGCAAGGTCATTGAATCTACTTTCCTTTTTTCGCGGAGCTCTCACCAAGGTATGAACTCGCGGGTTTATAACGGATTCTTGATTTGAGCGATTCAAACTACATTCGAGGAGGTGTCGACTTTTTCGTGTGATCCAACTCTCACTTTTAGAGATTGTTCTACAGTTCGATTTAGTTTGCCTGCTTTGGACCTCTAATTAAAGAAGGCCTCACTCGTCATATAATTCAAGTCCTTCTCTCCCTCCTCCTCCTTCTCCTGTTCCTTCTCCTTCTCATTCTTTTCTCCTTCTTCTCCTTCTGCTCCTCCTTCTCCTCATTCTTTTCTCCTTTTTCTCCTTCTGCTCCTCCTTCTCCTTCTCCTCATTCTCCTCCTCTTCTTACTCCTTCTCCTCCTCTTCTTACTCCACTACCTCCTCATCCTCCCCTCCTCCTTATCCTCCTCCTCATCCTACAATTCCTCCTCCTTGAAGCCTTCACTGGTCCGGCTTATTTCTGTTTCCAGCACTTTCAGGACCTGAGTTTAGGGCTTGTATGGGCAATGAGGCCTATCCTTATTGCATATTTTTCTACTGCGCATTTGTCTCGCGCATGCAGTTTTCGCGCGCTCATTTGAAACTGTTGAAATAGACCCCCCCCCCCATATTTTTAATAAGTAATAATTTTAAATTCACATAAATATTGTATAAATGAATTTACGTTTTGAACATAATATATATTCATATGTACATTAGGAAAATTAATTCCTACTAATTTAACACTAAAAATACGTTTTTACAGTGATTTGATGTTTCCTTTTTTTTATAGATTAATGAATGTCGCCTCTTCTGTTTTCTCATTAGACTCAACTTCTTCACGAAGGAATGATCCTAAATAAGCAATATTTTTATTTATTTTGTCTATTTAAGGCCATGTGACGAATGGGTCACGTGACCGGATTTCTACCTTACCGACACTTTTTTTTATTTCCTAACTTATTTTCACACGATTAGCCACATTGTGTTGAAAATTTTGGAATCTAAATTAGAAGCACTAAGAAAGGTGGGTCTCGTCCTGAATTTTTATAATTATGAAAACAGTTTTTTTTGTAAATACTTTTTTTTGTTGCTTTTTTCATGATTATTAAAATTTAGGACCAGACTCACCTTTCTTAGTGCTTCTTATTTATTATCCCAAATTCTCAACTCGGTTTGGCTATTAGTGTGAAAATAAGTTAGGAAATAAAAATTGGGAATTAAAAATTCAACTATTTTGGTAAAGATTATAAATTTGTTAGAAAATTAACTTTTTTGTTGAAAATCCATATTTTCGGGTTGAAAATTCAACTGTGTTGTAGAAAAGTCAATTTTTACCTTGAAAATTTAACAATTTGTTAGAAAATTACTATTATCAACTAATTTTGGTTAAAAATTTATCTACGTTGCTGGAATCCGATTAATTTTTGGTTAATAATTAATTTTTCGAATTGAAAATAATTCAACTGTTTCATTTTTAGTTGAAAATTTATATTTTTTAGTTAAAAAATTTCACTATTTGGTTGAAATTTGATCTTTATTTGAAAATTTTACTTTTAGGTTAAAAATTCACGTATTTTGTTAAGAATTGTTTTTTTTTCTCGAAGAAAATTAATCTTTTTGGTAAAAACTCTGGTAAAAAATTTAACTATTTTGTTAAAATTCGTTTTTTTTTTCTTTTTGAGAATTAAGTTTTTAAACTGAAAATATAACTATTCCATTTGCGGTTGAAAACTACTTTTTTTAATTGAACATTGCTATTTTTAATTGAAAATTGCTATTTTTCAGTTGAAAAGTACACCATTTGTTTGAAAATTCACATATTTTGTTAAGAATTCATATTTCTTTGGAAGAAAATTAATCTTTCTTTAAAAATTCATCCTTTTGGTCAAAAATTCAACTGTTTTGTACAAAAGTCGTTTTTTAACTTGGAAATTCAACAATTCCATAGAAAATTACACTATTTGGTTCAAAATTGGCTTTATTATTGAAAATTCATATTTTTGGTTAAAAATTCAACTATTTGGTTTGAAAATTGAACTATTTTATTGAAAATACGATTCTTTTCTGGTTAAAAATTAAATTTTTCAACCGAAAATTTAAATATTTCATTTTTGATAGAAAATTTATCTTTTTAGCAGAATCTTTTACTATTGGGTTGAAAAATTATCTGTTTTTTTATTCAAAATTCAACTGTTTGACTTAATCGAAGTAGCAACTGTTTTTTTAATTACAAATTCGAATCTTTTTTTATATGAAATATCAAATTATCAACTGTTACATTTTTCTTTGAGAATTCCATTTTTGTATTGAAAATTTACTACATTATTGAAAGTTAAAAACTGCTTGGCTAAAAATTCACTCTTTTAGTTGTTGATTCATCTGCTTAAAAATTTAAATATTTATTGAAAATCCGTCTTTTTTTGTTGTAAATCCAGATTTTTTGCTTTAAAATAATTCAACTTCTTAATACTATATTGTTGAAAATTAGTTTTTTTTATTAGAAAATTAATATTGATTAATGATTTATCACTTTCTTGAAAATTCATTTTTTGGGGTAAAGATTCATCATTATAGTTGACTATTTTTTTGAAAATTCGTTTTTGATGTCCCGGAAGTTAGATCCGCAAACTTATTTTTTCAAAAAAATTAAAGTTGTGCTAACTTGTGCTAGACTTGTGCTGATTTGTGCCGTAAACGGTTTTTTGAAAAATCAAAAATTACGGGCAAAATTTTTGAAAAACGTTTTTTTTGCTAGATCTGCAACTTCTTACTAGAGCAAAAAGAAAGGTTGTGCTAGTCGGCTCAAAGTATAGACAATTTTGTGCAGGAAAGAAAAATTCAAAAAACCTAACTGTTACCGAGAAAAAAACCAAAAACCAAAAAATTGTATTATTTTTAAAAATTTCAAAAAAATAAAACTTGTGCTGGGTTGTGCTCGACAAATGCAGTCTTTATTCCCTCTAACAAAATTACGTGAGATCAACAGTTCTCATATTAAAACTCAAAACGTAAAACTCAAAAAACATCAACGATCCAAAAATAGTCAAATTTCAAAAAAATAAAACTTGTGCTGGGTTGTGCT
>CAKNXH010063963.1:48884-61107 GCA_932178445.1 Andricus quercusramuli | reverse complement strand
ATTCATCTTTCTGATTTAAAATTCCGTTATTTCAGGTAAATTTTCACAATTTTATTTGAAAATTCATCACTTTGTTTGAAAATCCTATAGTTGTAGTTGAAAATCCATCTGTTTGGTTAAACATTAATTTGTTTAACTTGAAATTGAATTATTTAAGTTTAATCTTTAAATTAAAGTTGAAAATTAAGTTTAAAGTTGAATCGAGATTTACTGGCTGAAAACTGTTTTGTAAAAATTGGTATTTTTGGCTTAAAAACTCAACAATTTGGTTGAAAAATAACCTATTTTGTAAAAAAAATCGTATTTTTTAAATGAATTCCACAGTTTTTTATATTAAATTAAAATGTTTTTTGGTTACTGTATCAACTATTACATTTTTTGTTAACAATTCATCTTTTTTAGTCAGAAAACGTCAACCGTTTTTGGTAAAAAATCTTTCTTGTTGGTTACTTTTTTGCTGCATTATTGTTACTTTCCGGTTACTTTTTTGAGAGAAGTATGGTTACTATTTTGTGAAGCTTGAGCAATTCCGAGCCCTGCATCCTTTGTGAAGAATTGTACAAAAACCCAAGTCTAAGCAAGTAAAAATAAAATTGCAGTTGCTTCAGAAAGGCCGAATAAATGTCGATTCTGACGTAATAGCTGGGATTGCATGGCCGTAACAATGTAAAAGTGGTTACGTTTGGGCTGCCCACGGAATGTCACGAAAAAGAGAAGTTACTTCAGGAACTAATCACTTTCTACCTGTCGGTGGCAAGTCGACCGTTGGCTATCAAACTCAAGAGGACTTTGGCAATTGCATGGAGCTATAAATACGTATATTACAAGATTTACGTGCAAAAATCGAGAGTACTTCAAATACAATTGCTAGTTTCAGGGTCTTCTAGCAAAATTTACGATGCGATTACGGTTTTTATGCTGGGAAACGAGACGGTTTAAGATACATTAAAGTTGAAAGCTTGGATGATAAGAGGAAAGTCAGAGACTTGAGGACAAAATTATAGTGATTTGGTTTCAGGAACAGTTTTTTGTCGGTTTGTATTGTTTCCGATGATAATTCAAAATTATTATTAATATTTATGACCTTCGATTTCATTCATTCATTTTGTCCTTAGACAAGAAATCCGATTTCTAAGTGACAGTTGCTGCACGCACTAACCAACTGAGCTATCGAGCCACTTGGATCTTTATTCAAAAATCTCGGCCAAGTCGTAGGATTATTGAATAGTTCTAAGGTAAAATTAAATATCTTCGAGAAACTTTCATAGAAATTTTTCATTTAGATGTCATTTAGAATTGAGTTTTACCAATGAAGAAAAGTCAAGTGCAAAAACGCTCATCTAATCTTCATTTCTTATCATTATTAATGCACCTAAACAACCTAAAACCATGTATTCTACTGCACGCACTAACCAACTGAGCTATCGAGCCACTTGGATCTTTATTCAAAAATCTCGGCCAAGTATTTTCAGGCATCGTCGTCGCTCCAAATCGTAGGATTATTGAGTAGTTCTGAGGTAAAATTAAATATCTTCGAGAAACTTTCATAGAAATTTTTCATTTAGAAGTAATTTAGAATTGAGTTTTACCAATAAAGAAAAATCAAGTGCAAAAACGCTCATCTAATCTTCATTTCTTATCATTATTAATGCACCTAAACAAGCTAAAACCGCGTATTCTACTGCACGCACTAACCAACTGAGCTATCGAGCCACTTCGATCTTTATTCATAAAATCTCGGCCAAGTATTTTTTAAGACATCGTCGTACCAAGTCGTAGGGTGAGCCTCAATCATCCTCAAACTAAAAATTGTTGAACTCAAATAATTCAATGTTAATTTAAAGAAAGCATTTTTCTAAGTATTGAGTAGTTCTAAGGTAAAATTAAATATCTTCGAGAAACTTTAATAGAAATTTTTCATTCAGAAGGAATTTAGAATTGAGTTTCATTTATTTCAAAAAGGGATCGATACTTTTTTTCTTTAAATATTCAAAAAGTTTACCAACTATTTAAAAGTAATAACCAATAAAGAAAAGTCAAGTGTAAAAACGCTCATATAATCTTCATTTCTTATCATTATTAATGCACCTAAACAACCTAAAACCGTGTATTCTACTGCACGCACTAACCAACTGAGCTATCGAGCCACTTCGATCTTTATTCAAAAATCTCGGCCAAGTATTTTCAGGCATCGTCATACCAAGTCGTAGGGCAAATTAAACATCTTGGAGAAACTTTGATAGAAATTTTTCGTTTAGAAGGAATTTAGAATTGAGTTTCACTTATTTCAAAAAGGGCCCAATTTGAAATTATTGTTTAAAAAAAATTAGTTTCACGTCCATAAACTATTTCCCGCTTTTTTTTTTTTTGAAGAATTCTTGTGCTTCCCCTGTTATCAAAAAACTTATCATTCTTGACATTTTTTTTGCTTTAGTTTGAACTGAATTAATAAAACCCAATATGAAAATCCAACTATTATTGATTAAACGTTTTTTTTTTTTTTTAAGTTTACGGTCATATTTTTAGTTTGGAATTCACTTTGCTTGGTTAAAAATTCTATTATTTGGTTCAAAATTTAATGATTCTGTTGAAAACCAAACTATTTTGTTAAAAAGTCATCTTTTTCAATTTCAAATTCGACTACTTCTTTATATTTTTTTCTTGAAGATTCATCTCTTTCGTTGTTAATTTAACTTTTTTTTCAAATTTGTTTCATTTTTAATTCAAAATCAATTTTTCTTACTGAAAATTTAACTATTCCGTTTTTGGTTCAAAAATGATATTTTTAGTTTAAAGTTCAACTAATTGGTTGAAAATAATTTTTTTTAGTGGAAAATTCATGTGGTTTGTTGATAATTTGTCTTTAAAGTAGAAAATTAATCTTCTTGGTTAAAAAATCAACTTTTTGTTTAAAAATTCATTTTTTTCTTGAAGATTCATCATTTCAGTCAAAAATTTATTTATCTTTTTGATTCAAAATTTAACTATTTTTCTATTGTTTTGTAAATTATGTATTTGTTTTTGGTTGAAGATTCATATTTTCGGGTTGAAAATTAACTGCTTTTTTCATAAAATTCGTCTTTTTGGCTTGAAAATTCAACAATTTGCTAGAAAATTAAACTGTTATTTGGTTGAAAATTATATATATATTTTTTTGAAAATTAATCAATTTATTTGGAAATTGAAATATTTTGTTGGAAATTCGTTTTTTGTTGTTAAAAATAAATTTTCGAGGCCTTGAAACTTTGACTAAAAATTTCTTAATTTTTATTAATTAATTAATTTCACTATTAATTATTTCAAAATTGCGAAATTTCTTATAGAGAACCTTGATAGTCAGTTTTAAATTTCATAATTTTATATTTAAATATTGTAAATTACACCATTTTTAGTTTAAGGGATATGTAATGAAAGAATTTTGAATTAAATGCATCCAGAATAAATTCGAAACAATGAAAAATCAAGAAAATAATTTCTCAAATGCAGTCAATTAAATTCAAATGCAGTATAAAAATATTGAATTAGAACATTTCTAAAATTGATAATATTTCTAAATGAAGTGTTATAAATTGCACGATTTTAAATTAAAAAATTAAAACTTGTTTTGTTAAAAACAAAATAAATAAAAATTTAACTAACCAAAATTAATACCTCATTAATTGAATATTTTCTTTTGCAATTTTTTATTATTCAATTTTCAACGTTCCGCAGTAGAGTTTTCTTAATTTTTAATATTTCCCATTGAAAATTACTTCTTTTTTTTTTAACTTTTTAAAGAATAATTTTATTTTAAAGGTTTAAAGTTGACAATTTTTCCATTTTGAACGGTATATTCATTTTTTGATCCTAAAAAATTGGTTCAATCCATTTTAATGTTAAATCATAATTTTTTCATGTAATACTAATTTTAAATTCTAGAATATGGAAAGCTTTGACTTTGCAATATTCAATTTAGTTTTCATGTCCCCTATTTTCGACATTTTAATCAGAAATAAAGATTTTAATTTTTTTTAATTTTTCAAATTATTCAATTATGAATAATTTTCTTTTTAAAAATTTTACCTAATCTAAAATTGTTTTTTAAAACCAAAAATACGAATTTTCAACAAATAAAGATTTTTCACTAAAGAAAGAAAATGCTACCTAAATTTTTGAACCTTCAAGCCAAAAGACGAATTTTCTCTACAAAAATTGAATTTACAAACAAAAAATATGACTTCAGCAACCAATTATTTTTCCACGAAACTGATGCATTTTTACCAAACAAAATTGAAACTTTAAACCAAGAAAAAATTTTTTCTACCAAAGAAAGAGAATTTTAAACTAAAAAAGACCAATCTTAAAAAAATGGAAAAGTTACATTTTCAGTTAAAAAATTAATTTTGAACCAATAAAAAAAATACTTTTCCACCAAACAGTTAAATTTTTAACCGAAGGCATAAGCCTTCAATCAACAAAATCATTTTTTAAGAATGTAGTTTAACTTTTACCCCAGTAGTTCAATTTTTAATTTAAAACGATTAATTTTCAACGAAATAGTTAAAATTTCAACTAAAGAGATGATATTTGAACTAAAAATATAACTCTTTAAAAAAAGAAAATATTTCTTAACAAAGTGATTCTACCAAATTTTTCAAAGAAAATAGTTGAATACTCAAGCAAAGAAGAATAATTTTCAACCAAAAAGTTGAATTTTCATAAAAAAGAAGAAATTTCTACCAAAGCGGATGAATTTATAAATCAAAAAGATAAATTGAAAAAAATAGTTGAATTTTCTGTCAAAAAAGATTTTAGTTGACTTTTCACGATCAAAATACGAATTTTTAGCCAAGAATGATGAAAAAATTGAAGAAAAAAAATGAATTTTCAATCCAAAAAGACGAATTTTTACCCAAAAAGGATGACTTTTTAACCAAATTGTTGAATTCTTCACCCAATTGTTGCATTTTTATCCAAAAAAGATTAAATTTCTTCTAAAACAAATTAATTTTCATTTAAAAGAAAACAAACTTTTAAAAAATAGAGGAATTTTTATCCATAAAAGATTCCAGTTGTCTATTAAAGATTAAAATATGAATTTTTCAACAAAAAATAAGTTTCTATGAACAAAATTTTTCATCCAAAAAGATGAATTTTTTCAATCAAAAGGGATGCATTTTTAACGAAATAGTTGAATTCTCTAGAAAGGTGAAATTTATACTAAAACAGATGAATTTTTAATAAAAAAGGACCATTTTTTTTAAAGTTAAACTTTTATCCAGAAAAGCTTTCAGTTAATTTTTTAATAATAAAATATGAATTTTAAACAAAAAGTAAATTTTCTACGAAATAGTTACATTTTTAAAAACACTGAAGAATTTTTAACCAAAAGTATGTCTTTTTAACAAAATAGTTTTATTTTCAACCAAACAGTTGCATTTTTATCGAAGAAAAATGAAATTTCTCTTAAAACAGATGTATTTTCAATTTGAAAAATTAAATTTTAAAAAAGTTGAATTTTCATCCAGAAAAGACTTCAATTCTCTTTTCAACAAAAAAATATTAGATTTAACCAAAAAGTAAATTTTCTACAAAATAGTTCAATTTTCAAAAAAACAGCAGAATTTTCAACCAAAAAGTAAGACTTTTTATCAAGATTGTTAAATTTTTAACCAAACAGTTGCATTTTTGTCCAAGAAAAGTGAAACTTTGACTAAAACAGGTGAATTTTTAAATCAAAAAGACAAATTTTCAAAAAAATAGTTGAATTTTCATCCAAAAGGATTTCAATAGAATTTTCTACAGAAAAATACCAATGTTATGCTACTAAAAGAAGATAAACTTTTTAATTAAAAAGATAAGTTTTCAGAAAAAATCTTTTTTATCCAAAACATATTTCAGTTGACTCATAAGACACAAAATATGAATTTTAAACAAAAAGTTAATATTATACGAAAGGAGTTGAATTTTCAACCCAAAAAGACGAATTTTCAACAAAACAGTTGAATTTGCAAAAAAGATGTCTTTTTAAGAAAATTGTTAAATTTTCAATCAAATAATAAAATTTGCAACTAAAAAGATAATCTTCAGAAGAATGTTTTTGCGATTTTGCAAAAAATTACGTGCTTAGTGCATAGAATTTGCGTCTTCTTTAGTGAAATAATAAACACGATTTAAGCTGCTCCTTAGCAAGAAACGCATTTCGCATCTATTTTTGAAAGAAGCTTAAAGCAAGAGGAACAGTCAATATTTTCACAAGAAAAATATTTCCTTATTTATTGTGTGCACTGTATACACCTAAATGAAAAGACAAGATAATTTATCTTGTTTTCTGATTCTTAACCTAATCATATTCATTATCTCCCTGCATCTTGTGATTAATTTATCAGTCTTTCTTTTTATGTAATTTAATTTTATCTTTGAAGTAGTCATTCTTTGCATTATGGTTTAAGAGTTGGAAGCGAAAATATTTAAATAAATGCGATCGTGTGGAATTTTATTTAATCCTATCTAAAAAAAATAGGGGAATGAATTTAGCGAAAATCTTGCACTCAGTGTTGTTGAATGTTAATTTAAATTACTGTTTTTAGTTTATTCTTTTGCATTTTTTTGGAATAATAAAACAATTCCGTTCTTATTTTTTGACCAAATTTTTCTATTCGTAACATTTCTATTCATAACATCTCTATTCCTAACATCTCTATTCGTAACATCTCTATTCCTAACATCTCTATTCACAACATCTCTATTCACAACATCTCTATTCATAAAATTCCTGTTCATAACATTCCTATTCATAACATCTCTATTCATAATATTCCATAACTTTCATAACATTCATAACATTTCTATTCATTCCATTCATTCCATTAATTCATAGTATTCGTTGATATTATATTCTATTATTCATAACCCCTTGACCATGTTCAATGCGCCGTGCATTTAGTAAATCCAAATTTCCAAATAAGTAATTTCATGTAAATATAAAAAATATTTTTGAATGTTTCTAAGCATTATTATGTAAGAGAAAATTTTTATTATTTTTTAATATTGGGAAATAAATCTGATAACATTATGCTACCAGGCTATAATTTGTAAACTTTATCACATTCAAATGAAGTTGATTTATTACGTATTTTATTTTTTATCGAAAATATTTATTCATTTATTTACATTTAATTTATTTATTTTATGGTACATAACAAAAAAATATTTCCGCACCCGTAATAAAAAAATTACCGGTACCGACAAATTTGAAACAAAATACAGATTTTTGTACATTGTGAAATAAAATTTTAAAGCTTTTAAGGATTTTGACGGTTCTAAGAATATTAATTATTTTTTAAGTTTTTTTAAACAATTATTTAAAAAAAATATTTAAAAATATTTAAAAACATTTGAAATGATTTCCTATAATTCCGGAGAAGAATGTAGACGATTTCAAAGAAAAATTTTAGAAAAAATTCGAATAAGTTTAAAGATATTTAGAAGCTTTGAAAAGGTACAAAAATAATTTTATCTAAAAGAAAATTTAAATTTTCGAAGATCTCGGACAAAAAAAGTTATAAGTTTTTTTAAGAATTTTGAAAGGTTTCAAGAAAATAAAAGAAATTTTCTGAAGATTTCTTGGAAATTTTTTAATGATTTTTCATCTTACAACATTTATTTAAAGAGAATATTTAAAAAGATTTCAAAACATTGCAAAAGATTTCCAAAATTATCAAAAAGAATCTGGAGGATTTGAAGGCAACTTTTTTAATTTTACAGAATTTTTTTTTAATTTTCAGGAAAAATTCGAATAATTTAAAAATATATTTAGAGGTTTTTAAACAAAAAATTTTAAATTAAAACCAAATATAGATTTTTGAAGATTATGAAATTAAATTTTATGTTTTTCAAAAGATTTTGAAAGGTTCCAAGATAAAAAAAATTTCTTACGATTCCTGTGATTATAAAGTGATTATATTTTAAAATGATTTTAAAGTAAATATTTCAAAAGATTATAGAGCATTACAAAAGATTTCCAAAATTGTCAAAAATAAATCGGGACGATTTAAAAAAATTTTTAGAAATAATTCGAGTCCGTTTAAAAAAATAGTCCCAAATTTTTGGAATTTTGAAGAGATTAAAAACATTTTAAAACTTTGAAAGATTTCCAAAAATTGCAAATATTTAAAATTAAAATCTTTGGGCTAAGGTCTCAACGATTTTGTTGAAAATTAATTTTTTTTATGAATTCAAAACTATTTGATTCAAAAATAAAAATATTTTTTAGCTCAATTATCAACTGTTAGATTTTTCGTTAATAATTAATCATGTTTTGTTGAAAATTCAACTGCATTGTTAAAACTCTAATTACTTTGTTAAAAATTCACTTGTTTGGTTGAAAATGTAACCATTTTGTTGAAAATTCATATTTTTGGCTGAGGATTCAAGTATTTTTTTTGAAATTTTGGTATTAATTCAACTATTTTGGATTTAAAATTAAAATCTTTTTTGGATTGAAATATCAACCATTTCATTTTTTTTTTTGAAAATTAATCTTTTTTTTTTGTTTATGATTCGTCATTTTAGTTGAAAAGTTTTTTGTTTTAGTAGAAAATTTAAGTTTTTTGGTTGAAAATACAACTGGTTGGAAATTAATTTTTTTATTGAAGATTCAACTATTTCATTGCAAAGTCTTTGTGTGAATTCAATTGTTTTTTATTCTAAATAAAAATCTTTTTTATTGAAATATAAACTATTACATTATCCGTCGAGAATTCGTATTTTTGTTTAAAAATTTCATTATTTGGGTGAAAATGAACTTTTTAGTTAAATTTTTAATTTGATATATCTGAAATTTTCAACAATCTTTTCGAATTTTCTTAAGAATCTCATGAAAATAATATTAATAAAACTTTAAAAACAAATACACAAATAAAATTGAAAAATAGTTATTCCAAATGTTTATTTTTTATTCAAAATTAGTTTTAATTGTTAAAGGAGCTGAAAAATAAAAATGAAAAAAATATTATGATTGGTCGGCATCACTCTCTCAAAAATCGAATTTTCAAAACTGAAAAATGTTTGTACGTATATTTTTTCCAGTATTTGAGTAGCCACTGATTTAGAATATAAATAGTTATTCAACTGGAAACACAATTTTTAGCTTTTATTCGAATTAACAGAGAAATATTTTATTTGAAATGTGAAAAGTTTCTATGTGAAAAACAGATTGAAATAAAAAAAAAATCGGAGAGTAACGTGTTCATAGGTTTACGCTTCAGCCGTTCAGTAGCTAATATGCAGAAATGGTTTAACAATCCTGACTTGGCAAAAAAAGGAGGAGGAAATCCGAGATTGTGGATGTGTATCTGTGATGTGAGAATCGTATTTAATTCTCGCATACTTTTAATTTTTATTAGAGACAGATTTTAGTAGTCTCAAACTGGCTTAAAATTTGCAATTTACAAATGAGGAATTTGAATTGTACAAATTTTTTCTGAAAGAGAAAATTAAAATTGTAAATGATTCTTTAACAATAAATGAAAAAAGATTCTGTTCTTAACATTAAAATGTTTAATAATAAAATCGTTTGCCTAATTTAGATCTAAGAATGTGCTTTTTACCATTCTTGCTCACGAGACACTTGATAAGAATGTGTTCGTTAAAGCCCAAAGAGCTTTAACAAAAGAGAATTCACAATCACTAAATTTCAGTTTAAGAAAATATTCTTAAAGCTTTCCAAAAGTCAAAAAGTTTTAAATATCTTTTATACGACTCAGATTTTTCTTAAAATTTTGTAAAATCTTTTAAAATAAAAAAAAATTCTTAAACATTTTCTATATAGATTAAAAATGAATAATTACTTTTCAAATATCGCCCCCATAAGTTTGTTTTTTGTAGGGTCCTAAAAGACCCCATAAGTGAAAAATTGAGTTTTGCAAGTTTCTGGCGCTAATTATGATTTTTTTGGAGTTTTTTCTGATACAAATTGTCTCTAATACGTAAAATACTACATTCTACTATTAATAATACATTTACAAAAATTGTTAAAAAAATCTATTGTTATTTTTAGTAATTTTCTCTTAGAATAGAGTTAGAAACTCGTGGGTTTTTCCAAATTTTTAAACTTATTTTCAACTTTTCAGTTAAATCGAGGCAATAATAAATTAAGTTCAACAGGAATAATTTTTTAAACAATTTATTATTGTTTATAATAATATTCTCTTAAAATAATGCTAGAAAGTTGCAATATTTTCTAAAATTTTTCACTTTTTGTCAACTTTTCACCTAGAGCGATGTAAAAGTTGATGAAATTTAACAAACATAAATGTTCAAACAAACTATTGTTTATAACAATCTTCTGCGATAACAATGCTAGAAAGTTAAGGTTTTTTCTGAAATATTCAACTTTTGGTAAACTTTTCACCTAGAGCGATGTAAAAATTGATGCAATTTAACAAACATAATTGTTCAAAGAAACTATTGTTTATAACAATCTTGTTCTATAACAATGCTATAGAGTTGCAGCTTTTTCTGAAATTTTCCACTTTTTGTCAACTTTTCACTTAAGAGTAAGATAATAATTCATTCAAAATAACAAACAATAGTTTAAACAATTTATTATTATTTTAAACAATATTATCTTCGAATAATGATAAAAAGTTGAGGATTTTTCTGAAATATTCAACTTTATGTTCACTTAGAGCGAGGTAAAAATGAATAAAATTTAAGAAAAATAATTGTTTTTTTAATAAATAATTGAACAATTTTTGTTAGAACTTTATTTTTTTATTGAAACTTCATCATTTTAGTTGAAAATTCGTCTTTTTGGTAGAAAATTAACCTTATTGATTAAAAATCACCCTTTTGTCTAAAAATATATAATTTTATTTGAAAATTTATTTTTGGTAAAAAATATTTCTTTGTGTTCACTTTTTGCCACATTTTTGTTACTTTTTGGTTACTTTTTGAGATAAGTATTGTTATATTTTACTATTTTTTGAAGCTTGAGCAGTTATGAGCCCTAGGAAAGAATACAAGAATTCCAAAGATTTAAAAACATTTCAAAGATTTTAAACGATTTCAGATATTTCAATGATTTCAAACTAATACGAAAATTTCACAAATATTTAAAAGATGTTGAACTATTTTAAAAGGTTTCAACAAATTTGAGAAGATTTCAAAAGATTTCGATGGTTTCAAGCGAACACAGAAGAATGCATAAAGAAAGATTAAAGAAAGCTTTCACAAATATTTAAAAAATTTCATACATTTTTTTAAAGATTTCAAAAAATTTTAGAAATATTTCAAAGATTTTCAAAATTTCAAGGATTTTAAATATTTTACAGAAATTTAAAAAGAGTCAAAAAGATTTCACAAGATTTCGCAAAGATTTTAAGTACTTCAAAAGATTTCAATGAATTCACAAAGATTTCAAAGGATTCCAAAGATATCAAAAAATTTCGAAGGTGCTACACTATTTCAAAAGGTTTCAACAAATTTAAGAAGATTTCAAAAGATTTCAGTGATTTCAAACGAAAACAAAAGATACCATAAAGAAAGATTGAAGAAAGCTTTCACAAATATTTCAAAGATTTCATAATATTTTTTAAAGATTTCAAACATTTTCAGAAGGATTTCAAATATTTTACAAAAATGTAAGAAGATTCCAAAAGATTTCACAAAGATTTTGAAGTACTTAAAATTATTTCAAACAGTTTCAACAAATTTAAGAAGTTGTCAAAACATTTCAATGGTTTCAAACGAACACAAAAGATATCACAAACACAGATTAAAGAAAGTTTTCATAAATATTTCAAAGATTTCATAAACATTTCAAAAAATCTCACGAAGATTTCAAGGATTTTAAAGATTTCAAGGATTTCAAATATGTCACAAAAACTTTAAAAGATTCCAAAAGATTGTACAGAAATTTCAAGATTTTTCAAAGGTTTCAAAAGGTTTCAATGATTTGACAAATATTTCAAGGATTTCAAATATTTTACAAAAATTGTAAAAGATTCCAAACGATTGTAGAGGAATTTCAAGATTTCACAAAGGTTCCAAAAAGTTTCGAACATTTCACAAATATTTTAAGTACTTCAAAAGATTTCGATGAGTTCGCAAAGATTTCAAAAGATTTCAAAAAATTTCACGAAGATTTCAAAGATTTCAAATTATTTCAAACATTTCACCAAGATTATAAGTACTTCAAAAGATTTCAATGAATTCACAAAGATTTCAAGAAATTTCACGA
>CAKNXH010063963.1:2950-39221 GCA_932178445.1 Andricus quercusramuli | reverse complement strand
ATTTATGTTACTTAATTAAATCAAACAAACAATTATTTTCTTTGAAGCAATAAAATAATTTTTAATTTATATATATTTTTGTAAATTGAACTTCCCTCTCTGAAAACTTGATTAATAGCCTTTTAATCTAATTCCAAAAAGAAATTAAAATGTATGTGTCATAATTTTGAAAATTGTATTCAGATACTTATTTCACAACATCACAAACACTTAAAGAAATTATATACTTGGTATAGAGGTATTTTGAATATGAATATACTTTTAACATGCAAATTATATTCAATATTCAACTAAATAATCTTAAAGTAGATAATCAGTTTATGTTACTTAATTGAAAAACAATTAAAATCCAACCTTCCTCAAACCAAAATTTTTTTTATTCATCAATCCCGGACGTAAAAAGCTTCGTATCCAACTTCTCTCCATAATTTACAACCTTTATGTAATTTAATATTATGAACAAAATATTTCAGGTAATAATTCATTAATCAGTTCACAACTTAAAAAGCAATAAACAATTATTTTCATTCAAATGAATTTTACTTATTTTTTTTTAATTTAATCTTTCATTTTTAAAAATTTGATTGATTAATAACCTTTTAAACTAATTCCAGAAAAATAATTAAAATGTATGTGTCATATAATTTTGAAAATTAAATTCAGATACTTATTTCACAACATCACAAACACTTAAAGAAATTATGTACTTGGAATAGAGATATTTTAAATATGAAAAATATGAAAAAAATCCAACATGTCTCCATAATTTACAACCTTTATATAATTTAATATTGCGAACAAAATAATTCAGATAATAATTAATCAATCCATTTACAACATAAGAAGGAATAAGCAATTATTTTCATTGAAAATTCAAATAAATTTTACTTTGAATTTTTTCAAAATTTAAACTTTCATTTCTCAATTTCATTTATTGATAACCTTTTAAACTAATTTCAGCAAAAATAAAACTTATGTACATATAATTTGAAAAATTGAATTCAGATACTCATTTCACAACATCACACGCATTTAAAAAAAATTATATAATTGATTGAAGAATTAACTATCTGCATAGTTATTCGTTTCATATTGAATTCAATGTGGCACTTGAAATAATTTTATTTAAAATAATTTTTTGGAAATTTTAAGTCACATAGCTTAAGTTCTAAATTTTCGAATATTATATATATTCTAAATTTTGATTTATTAAATTCTGAATGATTAAAAATAATTTATATATATTTTTAAATGGTTTAATTTTAAATATTCCAGTTTTGAATGTTTACAAGTGTAAGTTGTTTAATTACGAAGGCATCAAATTTGAAATCCGATAATTTTTTTCAAATTTTAAATTGTTCCATTTTTAATAAAAAAAAATAAAATAGATAAATTTTACTAAAAATTTCTTTGCATAATACATTTTCAAAAACGACTGGGATTTTCAATTAAAATGATTTGTTTCGATTTAAATTAATTATTCATAAATTCTGAAATATTCCGAACTGAAATTTCCTATTTGTGGGAGACGTTTGTTAATAATTCTGAATCAATATTTGTTTTAATGGTCACACTTCGCTTTTAATTTTCCATTCTCCGGTTGCTCAATTACTGCAACTCAGTTCCGTCCTAATTAATATTTAAACTCAGTAATAAACAATAAGTAAAAAAAGCGAATATTTCCTCGTGGAAAACTATTTGTCGGTATTATTTAATTACTTTTCACCCTTTTTTATGATTTTTTTTTTGTTACACCGAGTCTGAACAATATCGCGAATTCGAGATGGGAACGAAAAGGAAACGGTTCGCCGACTACTTAACGGACTTCCGTTTTCATTTCCCCGCTAATTGTCGTTTCGCACCAGTTGATCTCTCGAGCATCGATGGTTAGAAAACGATACGAGAGTCAAAAATAAGTGCAAAAATCTATCGAAAAATTTTCGATGTAGAGTATGAAGTCTACGATACAGGTAGATAATTGAACAAAAAAAATCATATTTTCAGTTAAAATAATTAATTTACAACCAAGAAAAAGGAAATTTTCAGCTAAGATAAATCAATTTTTCAACAAAAATGGAATGGCTACATTTTCAGTCAAAGAATTAATGCTCAACAAAAAAAAAACGAATTTTTAACAATAAAAAGACGACTTTTCAACAAAATAGTTTAAAGTTTTGAATAAAAAAATTTCAACTAAAATAATGAATCTTTAACCAAAAAAATTAATTTTTAACCCAATAGTTGAATTTTCAACCCAAAATGTGATCAACAAAATAAAATATTGAATATTCTACCAGGTTTCGAATTCGATTTTTTTTTAATATTAAAAAAAACGAATTTAAAAAAAAAAAAACGAATTTTCGACAAGAAAAAAACGATACATGTATTTTCAACCAAATCTAGAATTTGAAATTTTGAAATAATTTGAAAATTTTTTTAATGTTCAACAACAAAAAAACGAATTTTCACAACAAAAAAAAAACGAATTTTCAACAAGAAAAAACGTGTTTTTAACAAAATAGTTAAATTTTTGAATAACACATTTTTTTTAACCCAGTAGTTGAATGTTAATCAAAAAGGTGAAAAAAAAATACAAGAATTTTGAATCAGATGCAGAATTTGAAATTTTGAAAAAAAAAATTTTTTAAATGTTCAACAAAAAAAAACGCATTTTCAACAAAAAAAAAAAGATTTTTTAACAAAATAATTAAATGTTTGAACTAAAAAAAATGTCTCACAAAAATAATGAATCTTTAACAAAAAAAATGCATTTTTAACCCAATAGTTGAATTTTCAGACCAAAAGGTGATCAATAAAATAAAATAATGAATTTTCTACCAGATTTCGAATTCGAAAGTTTGAAAAAATTAGAAATTTTTTTTTAATGTTAAAAAAAAAACGAATTTTCAACAACAAAAAAAGAACGAATTTTCGACAAGAAAAATACGACTTTTCCACCAAATAGTTAAATTTTTGAATAATTCAAATTTCTAACTAAAATAATAAATCTTTAACCAAAAAAATGAATTTTCCAGCAAATTTGAATTTTGAAAATTTTTTTAATTTTTCTTTAACGTGCAACAAAAAAAAACGAATTTTCAACAAAATAGTTACATTTTTGAACAAGAACTATGTCTAACTAAAATAATGAATCTTTAAAAAAAATGAATTTTCAACCCAATAGTTAAATTTTCTACCCAAAAGATGAGCAAACAAATAAAATACATGTATTTTCAACCAGATTTAGAATTTGACATTTTGAAATAATTTGAAATTTTTTTTTTAACGTTCAACAACAAAAAAAAAGAATTTTCAACAGAAAAACAACGAGTTTCCAACAAGAAAAAACGTGTTTTTAACAAAATTGTTAAATTTTTGAATAAAAAGAAAAAATGTTAAACCAATAGTTGAATGTTCAATCCAAAAGGTGAAAAAATACATGAATTTTGAATCAGATTCAGAATTTGAAATTTTGAAAATTTTTTGATTTTTTAAAAATGTTTAACCAAAAAAAAAACAACAAATTTTCAACAACAAAAAAACGAATTTTCAACAAAATAGTTAAATGTTTGAATTAAAAAAAATGTATCACAAAAATAATGAATCTTGAACCAAAAAAATGCATTTTTAACCCAATAGTTGAATTTTTTACCCAAAATATGAACAGCAAAATAAAATACATTTATTTTCAACCAGAGTTTGAATTCGAAATTTTTTTTTTCTAGGTTAAAAAAAAAACTAATTTTCAACAAAAAAAAAACAACGAATTTTCGGCAAGAAAAAAACGACTTTTCAACAAAATAGATAAGTTTTTGAATAATTCAAATTTCTAACTACAATAATGAATGTTTAACAAAAAAAATTGAATTTTTAACACAATAGTTGAATTTTCTATCCAAAGGATGAGCCACAAAATAAAATACATGTATTTTCAACCGAATTTAGAATTTGAAATTTTGAAATAATTTGAAATAATTTGACAATTTTTTTAATGTTTAACAACAACAAAAAAACGAATTTTCACAACAAAAAAACAAACGAATTTTCAACAAGAAATAACGTTTTTTTAAGAAATAGTTAAATTTTTGAATAACAAAAAATTTGTAACCCAACAGTTGAATGTGCAATCCAAAAGGTGAAAAAAAAAACAAAATACAAGAATTTTGAATCAGATGCAGAATTTGAAATTTTGACAAAAAATGTTTTTCTAAATGTTTAACAAAAAAAAAAAACGAATTTTCAACAAAAAGAAAAGAATTTTTAACAAAATAGTTAAATGTTTGAACTAAAAAAAATTTCTCACAAAAATAATGAATCTTTAATAAAAAAAATTAATTTTTAACCTAATAGTTGAATTTTCAACCCAAAAGGTGATCATTACAATAAAATAATGAATTTTCTACCAGATTTCGAATTCGAGATTTTGGAAAAATTCCAATTTTTTTTTATGTTAAAAAAAACGAATTTTCAACAAAAAAAAATAACAACGAATTTTCGAAAAGAAAAAAACGACTTTTCAACAAAATAGTTAAATTTTTGAATAATTCAAATTTCTAACCAAAATAATGAATCTTTAACAAAAAAAAATTGAATTTTTAACCCAATAGTAAAATTTTCTGCCGAAAAGATGAGACACAAAACAAAATACATGTATTTTCAACCATATTTAGAATTGGAAATTTTGAAATAATTTGAAAATTTTTTTAATGTTCAACAACAAAAAAGAACGAATTTCCAAGAAGAAAAAACGTGTTTTTAACAAAATAGTTAAATTTTTGAATAAACATTTTTTTTAACCCAGTAGTTGAATGTTCAATCAAAAAGGTGAAAAAAAAAACAAACACAAGAATTTTGAATCAAATACAGAATTTTAAATTCGAGAAAATTTTGATTTTTTAAAAATGTTTAACAAAAAAAAACGAATTTTCAACAAAATAGTTCAATGTTTGAATTAAACAAAATTTCTCACAAAAATAATGAATCTTTATCGAAAAAAATGCATTTTTAACCCAAAAGGTGATCAATAAAATAAAGTAATGAATTTTCTACCAGATTCCGAATTCGAAATTTGGAAAAAATTCGAAATTTTTTTTTTAAGTTAAAAAAAAAGACAAATTTTCAACAAAAAAAACAACGAATTTTCGACAAGAAAAAAACGACTTTTCAACAAAATAGTTAAATTTTGAAATAATTCAAATTTCTAACTAACCAAATTTGAATTTTGAAAAATTGTGAAATTTTTGTTAATGTCCAACAAAAAAAAAAACGAATTTTCAACAAAATAGTTACATTTTTGAACAATAACTATCTAACTAAAATAATGAATCTTTAACAACAAAAATTGAATTTTTAACCCAATATTTAAATTTTTTACCCAAAAGATGAGCAAAAAAATAAAATACATGTATTTTCAACCAGATTTAGAATTGGCAATTTTGAAATTTTTTTTTAATGTTCAACAAAAAATCGAATTTTCAACAAGAAAAAACGTGTTTTTAACAAAATAGTTGAATTTTTGAATAAAAAAAAATTTACCTCAATAGTTGAATGTTCAATCCAAAATATGAAAAAAAATACATGAATTTTGAATCAGATTCAGAATTTGAAATTATTTGAAATTTTGATTTTTTAAAAATGTTTAACAAAAAAAAAATAACGAATTTTCAACAACAACAAAAAACGAATTTTTAACAAAATAGTTGAATTTTCTACCCAAAAGATGAACAAAAAAATAAAATACATGTATTTTCAACCAGATTTTGAATTTTTAAAGGAATTTCAACCTGATAGTAAAATTTTCAACCATGAAATGTAATTTTGAAAAACTGAAATTTTCAACCAAGCAGCTGAATTTGCAAATGAGGAAGGTAAATGTTAAACCAAACATGGAATATTTAATTTTTTAACTAAAAAATTAATTTTCAACAAAAAAGCGAATTTTCAACAATTTAGTTGAATTTTTAAGCAAAGAAATTAATTTTTATCTGAAATAATTAATTTTCAACCCAAAAGATGAATTTTCTATAAAAAAAAAAAAAATTGCAACAAACTAGTCAAATTTTTAACGAAGAAGATTAAATTTCTGTTAATAAAGATAAATTTTTGACAAGAAAGGAAATAGTTAAATTTTCAGTAAAAAAAATTAATTTTCAACCAAAAATATTAATTTCCAACCAAATTTTGAATTTTTAAAGGAATTTTAACCTAATAGTTAAATTTTAAACAAATTTCAGAAATTTTCAACCAAAAAGCTAAATTTTCAAGTGAAGGAAATAAATGTTAAACCAACCATGGGATACTTCAGTATTTAATAAATAAATTCATTTTCAACAAAATAGTTCAATTTGTAAGCAAAAACATTAATTTTCAACTGAAATAATAAATTTCCTACTAGAAAAATTAAATTTTAACCCAATAGTTGAATTTTCAACTCAAAGGATGGATTTTCTACAAAAAAAAAAGAAAAATTTTCAATATAAAAGATGAATTCTCAACAAAATAGTTGAATTTTTGACCAAGAAGATTAAATTTCTGTCAAAAAAGATCAATTTTAGAAAGTTATTGATAATTCAAATTGACCGAAATGAGAGTTCAAATTTGAAGAAAGGAAAACATCAAGTAAAAATTATTGGAATATTTTAATGAAAAGTATAGATTAATGCTTAAATGATTATCTAAATTCAATTTTCAAAATTATATATTTCATGTTTGAAAAATACAAAGCAAAAATTACACTGTTAGAAAAATCTCTACTAAATTTAGCATACATATAATGGAAGCAAAAATGCACAACATGAAATTAAATTTAGTATACCAGCGTACAGTAAATTTAGTATATTTATACTGAATTTAGTACACGCGTATACTAAATTTCATATACGTTTATACTAAATTCAGTAAGAATATACTAAATTTACTGTACACTGGTATACTAAATTTAATTTCAGGTTATGCATTCTTGCTTCCATTACATGTATACTAAATTTAGTAGAGAATTTTCTAACAGTGTATTTGAAAATGATAGTTTCATGCTTTTTATCTTGTAATCAGTTTATTCAATTATTGGTTAATTAATTTTGTTAAAAGCTTTAAATTGAATAAAGATTGAATTTAAATATTTTTTTCAATTAAGTAACATAAATTGATTATTTACTTGAATGTTATTTAATTGAATATGGGCTATTATTTTTTAAATAAATGTACCTATAGAAAGGAAATCTCAAGTTTGAAGGAGAATATATCATGTAAAAATCATTTGAGTGCTTCAATGAAAATAATTGTGTAATGCTTTTTATGTTCTGAACTGATTTATCAATTATTAACTGATACTATTGAAACTTACATTTTCTGGAATTAGTTTAAGAGGTTATTAATAAATCAAATATTCAAAAATGAAAGTTCAAACTTAAAAAATATATATAAAGTAAAAATTATGTGAATGTTCCAATGAAAATTATAGTTTAATACTTCTTTCAATGATTTCAACACATAAAAAGCAATAAACAGTTATTTTCATTAAAACATTGGAATAATTTGCACTTGAAAGTTGATTTACATTTAAAGTACCTCTATTCCAATAATGTAATTTCTGGCAATGTTCGTGATGTTGTGGAATGATTATTTTTTTCAAATTACTATAAAAGGTTACTAATAAATCATATTTTCATAAATTGAAGTGAAAATTTCAAAAAATGTAAAGTAAAAATTATTTAAATGTTGGAATGAAAATGACAGATTAATGCTCGAATGAGTATCAGAATTCAATTTTCAAAATTACATATAAATATTTTATTTTTTTAGAAAATTGCTATAAAAAGTTAATAATCATTCAAATTTTCAGAAATGAAATTTCAAGTTTGTAAAAAATATAATGTAAAAATTATTTCAATGTTTCAATGAAAATAATTGTTTGATGCTTTTTATTTTGTGTGCTGATTAATTAATTATTAACTGTTCCTATTAAAACTTAAATTTTCCGGAATTACTTTAAAAGGTCAATAATAAATCAAATTTTCCTGAATGAATGTTGAAATTAAAAGAAAAGTAAAAGTTATTTGTATGTTTCAATGAATATTAAAGCTTAAAGCTTCTTATATTGTGAAATTATTCATTAATTATTAGCTGATCATTTTTGTCGCTATATTAAATTAAATAAAGGTAAAAGTTCAGCTTTTTTTAGATCAAGTAACATAAATTGATAATTCAATTTAAGGTTATATAATTGAACATTGGATATAATTTTTATATCAAAAATTTATTAATATTCAAAGTACCCTTATTGTAATTAAAGAATTTTTCAAATGTGCCTGATTTTGTAAAATGAGTATCTGAATTTAATTTTAAAAACTATATGTAAATATGTTTTATTTTTTCTGAAATTAGTATAAAATGTTATGAATAAATGAAATTTTTAGAAATGAAAGTAAAAGTTTGCAATAATGTAAAGTAAAAATTATTGGAATGTTTTGATGAAAGTTATAGTTTAATGCTTTTTATTTAAAAATTTTTTGATGTTGTGAAATAAGTATCTGAATTCTGCTTCCAATATTATATTTACATATATTTCACTTTTCTATGAAATTAGTTTAAGAACTTAATATTTATTAAATTTAGCAGAAAAATATAAAGTAAAAATTATCACAATGTTTCTATTAAAAATAACTGTTTATTGCTTTTATGTTGTGAAATGATTCATTAATATGTACATATATTTTGATTTTTTCTGGAATCAGCTTTAAAGGTCTATAATAAATTGAATGTATCGAAATGCATTTTCAAATGAAAAAAAATATATAATGTAGAAATTATTTGAATGTTCCAATGGAAATAATTGTTTAATGCTCTTTATGTTGTGAACTGACTAATTATATATGAACTGATTCTACTGAAACCTACAGTTTCTGCGATTACTTTGAACGATTATTAATAAATTAAGTTTCCAGAAATGAAAATTCAAATTAAAAAAATTAATAGAGTAAAAATTATTGTGAAATTTTAATGGAAGTTATAGTTGAATGCTTCTTATTTTGTGAACTGATCAATTAATTATCAGCGGATTATTTTTTTCACAATATTAAATTACATGAAGATTGAATTTTAAAAATTGATTATTTATTTTAAGGTTACGTAATTAAATATGGGCTATGATTTATATAATAAAAGTTGATTTTTTATCCAAAATACCTTCATTACAAATATATAGTTTTTTAAATGTTTGCGATATTGTGAAATGATTATGTGAATTCAATTTTCAAAATTATATGGACATATGTTTTAATTGCCTTCTAGAATTAGTATAAAAGGTTACCAATGATTCAGAATGTCAAAAATACCATTTTGAAATTCAAAAAATATATAAATTCAACATCATTTGAATATTTCAATGAAAATAATGTTAAATATTGTTGTTCAATTTGATTAATGTGGACATTTTTATGTCTACATTAGCACCACCACGCCGCCTTCCTTCATGATATATTTCCTGAATGTTCTTATCTCCATTTAATAATAAAAGGAACAGTTTTCAAAGACACATTATTGGTATTTAAATTTATAATTATATTAAATTGATATTTGTTTCCGGATTTATTACGTTGTTCAAGTTGAAATAAAAAGTTATTTGAAAATTGAGTAAATGAGAAAAATGAATATAAAAGTTAGCGCGCACTTGCGCGCGCACATAATAGTCTAGTAATAAATAAACTCAGGTAAATCATTTACAAGCCCTGGCGAAAGTTTCGGATAGGAATTAATTCCTAACCAATCCAAATTCATCTGAATCATTCCGGAATCTGTATCCGAACCAATCCGAGTTAATCCGAATTAATCCGACTCAATTCGATTCAATCCGAATCAATCCGAACCAAATTTTCAATCCGAATGAATCCAATTGAATCCGAACTCGGATTCATTTGGATTAAAAATATTCAGATTGAACCGGATTGAGTCGGATTAATTTTTAACCGATTGAACGAAATGTAGAACTTTTTTCGGATTGGTTCGGATTGATTCGGGTTGGTTCGGATACAGATTCCGGAATAATCCCGAATGGATTCCTATCCAATACTTTCGCCAAGGAGGTTTTCAAATCATATGAGATTTTCTGTAAAATATATAATTACACGTTGGAAAATGAATGAATATGGGATTAAAACTGTTTATTGCGCGCTTTTCCTCATTTTTCGTTATCTCTGCCCTCTGAGCTATTTGGCGATACTCCGATGGAAATTTTGCGTATCGTACTCGCAGAAAAATATTTATCTGGAGCGGACGGAATTCGACCTCAAAGGAAAATCCACCCTCTATACGATCTACGAATTTCTATGAAAAATACCATTCAGTTCAGAAAATATTCACAGCAGATAAATACCTCAAAGGTTACGAAAAAAGTGAAAAAAATATAAACTGGTGTAAAAAAAAAATATCAAGGAAATATTCTTAAATTGATTTTAAAAGGATGCCGCACAAAATATATTGAAAAGACCTTTAGGTGAATTTTAAATTCACTCATTTATTTTGTAGTTTCTTTGTGTTTTTTAATTCTTAAATAAATGAAGTCTAATTGTTAAAAGTATTCCTATCAAAAGAGAATTAACTTTAAAGTATTATTTTAAAAGAAATCAGAGCAGAAACAATTAAGGGTCAAAGCATACAACTGTAATTTGGTGATTGTGAATTCTCTTTTGTTAAAGCTCATTGGGCTTTAACGAACATATTCTCATTACGCATTTCGTGCTTCGCACTCGATTTTCTCCAAAATGGGAACTTTTGGTCCCGAAGTGCTTATTCAGATATTGCAAAGTGAAGTGAAAATTTTATTTTTCATGATTATTTCAATATTTGTTCCCTATTTTGCATTAATTTTTATTCTTAACTATAGAATCTTTTATCAACGGAATAAATCAACTACAAATTAAAATTGAAAAATTTCAAATGTATTTTCCTTAATGGTTATTTATAATTGTTGAAAAAATCCTGACTTTTGCAATATTTTTTTCCTGAATCTCTAACAAGTATCTGGTTGCAAATTCATGTATTTTATTGAAAATTTCTTCTTCGTTAAAAGTTAAACTCTTCTATTAAAAAAATAATTTTTTTGGTTAAAGATTTATCATTTTAATCGAAAATTCAACTCTTTAGTTGAAAAATGAACGATTTTGTTGACAATTCGTTTTTCTTTGGCTGAAAATTAATTTTTTTTTACTAAAAATTTAACTCATAATTTTATTTAAATCTCAAACTAAAAAATGAATTTTTAATAAAAGAGTTTAAATTTCAAAGAAGTAGTTTTAATTTCAACCAAAAAGATTAATTTTCAAAGAAGAATTTTCAACCAAAAGTAGAATAGTTAAATTTTCAATTAAAAAAATTAATTTTCAACCGAAGTGATAAATTTTGAACTAAAATGATGAATCTTCAACTGGAATAATTTAATTTTAAACAAAAAATATGAATTTCCCAGTTGAGGATTCATCATTTTAGTTGAAAATTCATCACTTTGTTTGAAAATTCATTTTTTCAGTTGAAAATTTATCAGTTTGATTGAAAATTAATTTTTGAAATTGAAAATTCAACTGTTCTATTTTTGGCTGAAAATTGATCTTTTTAGTTCAAAAATCAACTGTTTGATTGAAAATTTGTCTTTTTTAGTTGAAAATTCATGTACTTTGTGAAAAATCTTCTTTTTGGTAAAAGATTGATCTTTTTGTTTAAAAATTTTTCTTTTTGCTTTAAAATAAACCTACGTGGTTAAAAGTTAAACTTTTTTGTTAAAAATTCATCTTTTTGGTAGAAAATTTGTTGCTTTTTTTTTTGGAAAATTGATTTTATTAACTGAAAATTTAACTATTTAATTTTTGTTTAAAAACTGATATTTTTCTGTTCAAAATTGAACTTTTTGGTTGAAAATTCATCTTTAGTAGTTCTAGTTGAAAATGCAATATTTTTACTTGAAAAGTTGGAAATCTGAAGTGGTTTAAATTGTTTTTAATATAATAGTACCCACAATAATTTTACCTAAATATTCACTGGATTTTAAGTATATGAAGATAAAATGAAAAATTGTCGGAATTTGTATTCAAATTCATGGACTTTAAATACAAATTAAAGAAATGATTAATTATATTTTAGTATTATTTAATTATTTAATTGTGCTAATATATTTAAGAACACTCGGAAGGGCCGCCGTGCGCGAGTACTCAGTCAAGTATATTGCGCAACATTATGCATTCCAATTAGAAACGATTCAGTCGGCCCTGACTGAAAAAACTTGAGATACCTTGAAAAAACCTGGAATTGTCAGGGAACTTTTTTTCCAGGATTTGAGTAGACACTCTGTGTTAGTAATAACTTTTTATTTCATGTTACATATTTTTTTATAATAATAATAGATTTTAGTTCTTAGCAGTAAAAGCCCTGTATAGTAGAGCTGATAATTAGATTCATAATTAGATTAAAATATTCCAAGTTATTTATATTGTCCTTTGCTTCTCTTGTCACTTTTTTGAGCCGCTTCGATTTTTTTGATTGGCTCTAAAAACGAAACAATATTCAGTTTAAACCATATTTATATCTTATACACTCCAGACCGTTGTGACTCTCGTTTCGGAAGCGCCGCAATGCGCAAGTACTCAGTCGAGTATATTGCGCAATATTATGCATTTCGATTGGAAACGGTTCAGGCCGCCCTGACTTTACGTTTTGAGGGTACCGATTTAGTAACAAGGCCAGTGCGAGGCAACCCCCGAAGATGTTATTAAATGGGACTTGGAGTGTATAAAATTGAAATGAAAAAACTAGTGTTGTGCGCCTTAAGCAATTAATTGTTTAACAAACGGCAAAAACAGCTCAATCGGCCAATAGTTAATCCAATAAATTCAGTTAAAACAAATTAAGGGCCAAAACAATAATCGGTTATAAATTAATCACCCTGATTTTTTTTATTTCCTAACATTAAGAATAAAAACAATTAAAAAATCCATTATTAAACAAATGATTAAATATTAAGTTTATAAAATGGCTGAACCAATGAATAATAATTTCGGATTGAAAATATTTGAAATAAAAAAATATATATTGAACGATTTTTAATTAAAAAGGTTCCAATTAAAAGTGTTTTAGATTAGGTAAAATTTGGAAAAAGGAAAATATTTCGAATAGAATGAAAAGGAATTGTACTTGTATTATTATTCATAAATAAAAAAATTAACAGTTTAATCATTTGAAATTGAAATTATTTGAAATTAAAAATTTTTCAATTAGAAGTTGTATTTGTAGCATTTTTAATTCAAATTGAACAATTTCTGAAGAGAATTAAAAATTTCAATCTTCTGAATTTAAACAATTTTTCATTCTAATCGATTAAAATTTGACAATTTGATATTGAAAACTAATTTAAGTGTTTAAATGTCAAAGTATGTCAAATTACACAATTTTCAATTTTTATTACAAAAAAAATTATGAGTAAATTTTTAAGTGGATCAGACAACAGTTTATAAGGTTAAACAATGAATTCTGCACCATTTTCATAATTTAAAATGGAAAAAATTTCAATAAGAAGTCTTAAAAATTGAATTATTCTTTAAAATTTAAATCTTTTAAATCTTTAAATCTTTTAAAAGAGGAAATTTAAATTGTAAATGATTGTTTAATAATAAAGGCAACGATTCTGCTTCAATTTCTGATTTTTTGGAAATTTTGAAATAAAATTTTAAAGCTTTTGAAGGATTTTGAAAGATTTTAAGTTTTATGATAATAAATTTTGTTCCTTATTTTTGGGAAAATTTGAAGTCATTTTTTTCAGAAAATTTATTCTAAGAGAATATTTCAAAAGATTTGAAAACGATCCACAAAATTTTCAAGATTAAAAAAAAAAGAATACGGAAGATTTTAAAGCAATTTTTTCAAATTTGCATAAATTTTTCAAAATTTTGGGAATAATTCAAATAATTTTTAAAGATATTTATTAGTTCATACAGAAATTAAAAAAAAAATGAAAAATTCAAAATGTTTTTAAAAAACCTAAGGTAAAAGGTAGATTCTTAAAGATTTCGGAAAAACATCTTGTAGGTTTTAAAAAGATTTCGAAATGTTTCAAGATGATACAAATTTTTTTGATTCCGGGGAATATTTGAAATGACTTTAAAACATGATAAAAGATTTCCAAAATTGTCAAAAACGAATCCGAATGATTTTCAGACAATTATTTCAGGAATAATTCAATTCAGCTTAAAAGATTTTTTGGAATTCAAGAAGTTTTGAAGAGATTAAAAATATGTTAATACTCGGAAGGTTTTCTGAAAATTTATAAAAAATATTTTAAAATTCTTTTTAATCGTCGAAAAGTCTTGAAGCAAATAAATAAATAAATTTCAAAAATTAACATTTATTATACATTTTTATTTTATATTCAAAAATGTTTTCCCTTCAAATTATAATTTCTCTTTTTTTTGCCTTTTTCGTCTTTTTTGGTTGAGGATTCAACTGTTTTGTTTAAAAGTCGTTTTTTTAAAAGAATTCTTCTGATTTTGATTCAAAATAAAAATATTTTTGGATCGAAATATCAACTAATACATTTTTCAAAAGAATTCATCTTTTTTGGTTGTAAATACAATGATTTTGTTGAAGATTAACTTTTTTGTTGAAACTATGATTTGAAATTTGAATTTTCTCAAGAATGTTAGAAAAATTATATGTATATGACCTTGAAAAACAAACAACCTTGAAAAATAAATTTTATTTGAAATATTTTCGCACATCAGGTGACTAGTTTTCTTATCCATTTTTTTTTCGTTTATTTGTTTCAGCTGAATTTATTCGAACAACCATTGGCTGATTTAATCTTTGATTGATTGGCATTTGTTAAACGATTAATTGGTTAAATCACACAGAAAAAAAAATTGTAACTAAAATTATAATCAGGGAGCGGATTAGATCCACTGTTAAAATAGGTGACGAGAGCAGCTCGGCTCTCATGTGGTTAGGTGGCGAGAGCAGCTCGGCTCACGTGTGCGAGAAACCGTCGCCCCGGAAGATTGAGTGTCGCGAAGCAATGTGCGTGCGCGCGCATGCTTGCCACTGGTCTAGCAGGGGTTCTCCGCATGTGAGAGCCAAGCTGCGCTCCTCAGCTAACTTCGCAGTGGCTCGAACACGCTCCCTGGGAATGTGTATTTCGTATTAAATATCAAAGGAACTTACAGTGGCTTCATCTCGCACAAGTATTAGCAAGTTTTATAATTAGCGCATGCCACTAATTCCTGTTTGTCTGGCGAGAAGCATGGTAGCGCTGCTGCGACGACAGCTCTTCTCTCTATGTGGAAGTCCTTGCTTGCCTGACAATCAGCCACAATCTGCTTTTTGAAATTAGGATCAGTTTTTTTCATGGACTGCTGTAGGCTTTTTTCGAGTTGATCGACAACTCTTTGAAGTGCTTCCAAAGCGAGAGCAATTTTGGACCACTCAGTTTGGAAGTTGAGGTGACATTTTTTCTTTAAATCTGCGGGCGTCAAATAAAACTTTTCTTTCAGTCTTTTTTGTACTTCCGCTTTGTCAAGCTTTCCGGGTTTTGACGCCTTCGACGCTATTGCCAAACCTTAAAATTATGAAAATATATATTGCATACTGCGTGAATATTACTTTAAGGCTCTTAAAACGACTGGAGTTTTAGACAAATCAATAATACGTCTGCAAAAGTTAATTGTTTAATGTAATATTTTAACCACATAATCTATAGGCAATTCTACTGGTGAGAGCATAGCGATTTTTTCGAAAAATGTTTTTTTTTTCTTGTAGTAGAGAATTGTTTTTTTTTGCGCCTGTAAAATGTAACGCGCCAGCCAGCACTGTATGCCGGGCTGCAGTCACTCGGTGTGAAGTTTTTTCCCTTACCATCAAACCAATTTACCATCAAAATTGATTGCAGTGTTTAAAATAATAAATTAATAAACAATAATAAATTGAAAACGTAGAAATTTATGAAATATTTCTAAAACATTTTTGAAGAATTTGAAGATTTTATGCGACTTAAAATTACACCGGGTGACTGCAGCCCGGCATACACAATAGCTAGCGTTTTGAATTTTACAGGCGCAAACAACACTTAATTTTCAATTACAAAAAAAAACATTTTCAGAAAAAATTGCTATGCTCACTCCAATAAAATAGCCTTTAGATTTTGTGATGAATTTTCAACTAAAAAGATTAATTTTCAACTTAAAATAGAATAAATAAATGATGAAATTCAAAAAATTAATTTTTAACCAGATAAAATGAATTTTAAATAAACTAGTCAAATTTTCAATCAAAAGTAGAATAGTTGAATTTTAAACGAATAAAATTTTAATATTTTTAATGAAATAAATAAATTTTTAACCGATTAGTTGAATTTTCAACTAAAATAATGGAGTTTCTACCAAAAATAACAAATTCTTCATAAAATTCATGAATTTTCAACCAAACAAATGAATTTTTAAATAAAAAAATGAATTTTTTAGTGAAAAAAATGAATTTCAAATCAAATATTGAATTTTCAACAAAATACATAAATTTTTATTTTAAACAGATAAGTTTTTAACTCGAAATAAAATAGTTAAATTTGCAGAATTTGAAAATTAATTTTTAAATCAAAAATAGCATAGTTTAATTTTTTGTACTTTTCTATTAAAAAGACGAATTCTTAACAAAATAGTTGAATTTTCGGCTAAAAAGATGAATTTACAATTTTAAATGGAATAAATCAATTAAAAAATAATAATAATTTTTCGCCGAATAAAATGAATTTTCATTTAAAAAAAATGAATTTTCAAACAAACAGATGAATTTTCAACCATGAAGATTTAACTTTTACAAAAAAAAAAAACAGACGAATTTGCAACTAATTAGTGCAATTTTTAAATAAAAAATGAATTTAAAATTGAATAGTTTAAATTTAGACAAAAAAGATGAATTTTCAACAAAGGAGATCAGTTTTTTACCAAGGAATTTTTAACTAAAAAATATACATTTTTAAAACAAAAGGAATAGTTAAATTTTCAGTTCAAAAAATTATCTTTCATTAAAAAATTTGAATTTTCAACAAACTATTTCAACTTTCAACCAAAGAAATTAATTTTTAACCAAAAAGATACATTTTTAACCCAGAAGAATGGTTTTCTACAAAAAAGATGGATTTTCATGAAAAAACATGAATGCTTAAAAAAATAGTTGAATTTTTAACAACAAAAAATAGATATTCAACAAAAAATGGAGTAGTTCAATTTTCAACTAAAAAAATAAATTTTCAACCAAAAATAGAGTAGATGTATTTTTTGTTTAAAAAGTTAATTTTCAACCAAAAACAACTAATTTGCAGCAAAATACATTAATTTTCAACCTAATTCAATTTTCTTCTGATGAAGATAAGTTTTTAAATAAATGTGAAATACTTGAATTTTCAATTAAACAAATTAATTTTCAACAATAAGAAAATTTCTACTAAAAATATGAATCTCACCAAAGGTTTTAAGATAATGAAATTTTTTTCTTAAGATTTCAGCGATAATTTAATATAAAGAAAATATTTAAAAAGATTTAAAAATGTTAGAAAAGATTTCCAAAATTAAAAAAAAAATGAATCCGGAAGATTTTAAAACAATTTTAGGAAGAATTTGATTCAGTTTAAAAGATATTTAGGAATTGTTGGAATATTGAGGAGATTAAAAATGTTTTAAAACTTTGAAAGATTTCCGAGCATATTTATAGTTTGTTCTTAAATTTGTTCCAACAAATATTCGAAATTTTTATTTTGTATTAAAAATTATGTCTTCCTTCAAATTAAACTTTGCCTCAAATTTTTGTCTAATCTGGACTGAAAAATCTTTTTTTGGCTGCAGATTCAACTATGTAATTGAAAATTCGGCTTTTTGGATGAATTCACCTCTTTTTGATTTAAAATTAAAAATATTTTTCACTTTAATTATTAACTATTATATTGTTCATTAGAAAACTTAAACCGCTTTGTCAAAAATTCACTTGTTTGGCTAAATATTTATCATTTTAGTTCAAAACTCATTTTTTTTTTTTTTTTATATGTAACCATTTTGTTGACAGTTTTTCTTTTTTTGGCATAAAATTAACTTTCTTTGTGCAAAATTTATCTTTTCAGTAGAGGATTTAACTGTTTTGATAAAATATTTTTTGTATGAGTTCATCTGTTTTGTATTTAAAACTAAACATTTTTTTGGTTAAGATATCAACTGTTACATTTTTGTTGAGAATTAATCTTTTTTGGTTGAAAATTATTTTTTTAGTTTAAAATTAATATTTACGGGTTTAAAATTCTATTGTTTTGTTGAAAATCTCGTCTTTTTGGCTAGAAAGTTTAACAATTTGGTTGGAAATTTTTTTCTTTCATGTTAGATTTTTTTTTTTTTTTCTGAAAAATTTCATCTTGAATATATCTTGAGTATCAAAAAAAAAAATTTGTACTAAATACTAATGTGTGCATTTATTTTTTGTTTCAGGTACGTATGACCCATACAGTGGATTATTTTCGATTTCAAAATAGAATTGGACGATCGTATTGGTATGTAAGAAGAAAATTTTTTTGATACCGCAAATTTTTTAGGTTTATTCTGAAAGATTAATTTTTAATTAATTCAATTCAATTTAATTTTAATTCAATTTAATTATTTAATTAAAATAAATTTAATTTGAATTAAATTCAAATTAATTATTTCAAAAGATTTTTGGAAATTTTGAAGAGATTCGAAAATAATTCAAACCTTGAGAAGATTTCAAAAAATTCAAAACAAATTGTACATTTATGAAAATTTCCCAAAAAGAAGCTTTTTAAGAATTATTGAAGGCTTGAAGAGATTAAAAAAATGTCTTAAGATTTCTACAGAAATTTCAAATGGTTTTTCATTTTCAAATATTAACTAAACAATTTTTTTAATATTTCTAAAAATTTCGAAGAGGAATCGAAAGATTTTTTGGTAGAAATTTAACCTTTTTTTTATTAAAAATGCAACTGCTTTTCTGAAAATTAATCTATTTTGGTTGAGATATTTTATTGAAAGTTCGTCTTTTTTTAATGAATTTAACTCTAGTTTATTGAACATCAATATATTTCTTAGTTGATATATCAATACTACATGTTTCGTTGAGAATTCATCTTCTTTGGTTAAAAATCATTTACTTGGATAAAAAATGAACTACTTTATTAAAAATTCACTTTTTTGGTTTAAAATTAACTTTTCTCTTGAAAATTCATATTTCGGGGTTACAAAATTGATAAAGGAATCTGTATTATCATTTGAGAATAACAGAAAATATTTAACGTCTTTTCAGACTAGATGGAGTTATGAAAGAAAAATTATTTTAAATAATTTCACAGCCACACAAAAAAAAATCGTTTTTCGGGCCTGGAGGTCAGACCAGGTTTACTATATGTTTTTTGGGTCGCTGGATCCGAATCCGTGGTCCGAATCCTCTCAACCTCATATTTGAAAGGAAAATCCATTTAGGTCAAGAAACATACTTTTGTTACAAGAGGAAATTTCTTTGAGTGGCAGACACACGTAAGTCGGATGAATAAATTTCATGAGTATCTTTGAAAATCAAAACCCGGACGTGCTAGTGTTTTTTAGACCACGTATTCGGATCCAGCGACCCCAAAAATATATAGTGAACATGGTGTGACCCCCAGACTTGAAAAAAAATTATGAGGTCTTATGAGGTGATGTAATAACCCTGACGTGCTGGGGTTTTTTGGACCTCGGATTCGGATTCAGCGACCCAAAAAACATATAGTCAACATGGTCTGACCTCCAGGCCTGAAAAACGATTTTTTTGTGTGTGGCTGTGTTTTTTTTTCTGAAAAAGATCTTCTTCTTTCGCTCCGTTGGGAATCGAACCACAGAACTATTGATATCTCTCTAGTAGCTTAATGGGAAAGCACCTGACCGGAAATCAGTAGTTCTGTGGTTCGAATCCCAGCGGAGTGAAAGAAGATCTTTTTTCAGACAAAAATATTTAAAATCAAATTGTTTCGCAGAAAATTCGTCTCTTTTGGTAAAAATGTGGCCCTTTTTGGTTAAAAATGCAACTAGTTGAAAATAAATCTTTTTTGGTTGAGGAGTGAAGAGAAATTATAGGATGGGAAGTGAAAAGAAAATTAGGGGCTTGGAAGTAGGGGAAGTGAGAGAAAGTGTGGGAAGGGAAGCAGGGGAAATGTGGGAAAGGAAGTAGGGGAAATGAGTGGTGGGGTATTAGAGGAAATGAGAGGAGGGAAAGCAGGAGAAGTGAGCGCAAATGAGGAGAGAGGAAGTATGTAAAGTAGGGAAAATGATGGGAAGTAGGGGTAATTATATAAAATGAGGGGGATTATGGGAAGTAATGGAAAATAATGGGAGAGAGTAGGGAAAGTGAATGGAAATAATGGTTGTGGAAGTAGGGCAAGTGAGGACAAATGATGGTAAATAAGCGTAGTGGAAGTAATGGAAGTGAGGGGAAATTAGAGAAAGGAAGTGAGGGGATGCAGGGGAAATGATTAGAAATTAGGTTGCGTATGGGAAGGGACGTTGTACCTGGGGAAGGGGAGTAGGGGAGTAGGCCGAGGGAAGTGTTAGTTGCGGAAGCGAGGAGAGTCGGAAGTAGAGGAGAAAGGGAACTTGTGAAGGGAAAGTAGAGGAGAAGGGGAAGTGGTGGAAAAGGGAGAGTAGAGGAGAAGGGAAAGTAGTGGAGAAGGGGAAGTTGAGGAGAAGGGGAAGTCGAGGAGAAGGGAAAGTATAGAAGTTTGCGAGTCTAGCAAAGGGAGATGTGAGGCGAGGGGAATAGTCGCCTCTAGGGGCCGCAGGGGGGGGGAGGTTTGAATGACTCAATTAACCTTGACTAATTTATTGGTTGAAATTTCATCACATTTTTCATTATGAATTCATATTTTTTGGTTGAAAATTCAACTATTTTGTTAAAAATGAACTTTTTTGTTGAAATTTTGATTTGAAGTATATGAAATCTTTTTAAATCTTCTTTAACTTTCTCGAGAATTTTAAGTAAATTATATTTATGTAACTTTAAAAGCAGTTAAGAAAATAAATTTAAATAAATAGTAATTATTAAATAATAAAAGAAAAAGTGCAAAGCATAATCATTTTTTGTGCACATCGTTAAACCATTGTAGTTGTGAAAAATTCTATTTAGTTAAATTTAGTTTTTTCTTAGTTTTATTTTTATAGCTTAGTTCTTTTTTTTAATTTTTTTTTATTTCTATTTATTTTTAAATTAATAAATCCAGGATAAGATAAAAAAATTTAGATCCCTACTCTTTTTTTTACCTCAGATTGGAAAAGATTTCTCAACTCATATGTTTGGTAAGTTCTTCACGTGTAAATATGAATAATGTTGTGAAATTAATTGCTCATGAAATAAAAAATAATTTGTTTGATTAATTTAATTTTTTCAATTATACTCACCGATGGAAAGTTCCACCGAAGCAAAAATCAAGAACTTCATCATGGTTGTTTATAACAATATACGAGAAAAATCAGAAACACTACTTTTTCTACTGATTCGGAATGCCGACGGTGGGCCATTTATACAGTGATATTTTTGACACAGTTACCTTCAAAACGAGTTAACTGTCTATTTACCTTTATTTGGGAACACGTGGATGAAGAGTGCTTTTTTATCAAAGTTTTATTGCCTGGATTCCACGACGCTCTGATTTTAAATAACAACTTTTTTCCTCATTTGAATTAATGAAAAATGTTTTATATTATTTGATTTATTTAGAAAAATAAATTTTTAGTTCAAATTTCCAAAATAATTGAATCTTATTATTTTAAAACAAGAAAATTATTTCTCCAAATCAGATAAAAGTTTCGTTTTATTTAGTCAAAAAAGTTTCGAACGATTTTAAAGATTTTAGTGTATTTTTAAAGATTCCAAGGAATTTTTATGAGTTTTAAAAAATATCTCTCCAAGAATGCTATGAGATTTAAAAAAAATGTCATACATTTTTAAGGAATAAACAAAAATTTTGAGAAAAAATATGGAATTTTTTATCTACCCAATAGATGATTTTTCAACCAAGCAGTTGAATTTTCAACTAAAAAAGATCAGTTTTTATCTTAAATATAATAGTTTAATTTTCACTTTAAAAATTAATTTTCAAACAAAGAAAATTAATTTTCAACAAAATAAGTTCAATTTTCAACCAAAAAAATAAAGTTTCAAGCAAGAAAATTTATTTTCTACCGAAAAAGATTAATTTTTATTAAAGGACATGAGTTTTTCACCAAATACTTAAATTTTTAACAAAAGTGAATTTAAAGAAAAAAGGAGTTGAATTTTCAACCAAAAAAATTAATTTTCAAACAAAAGATGAATTTTCTACCAAAGAAGATCAATTTATAACAACAGACAAGAATTTTCAACAAAATAGTTGAATTTTTAATCAAAGAAATGAATTTTTACCTAAAATGATGAATCTTCAACTAAGAAAAAAGAAACATTTTTAACTGAATACATAGTTGCATTTTCGACAAAAAAATATATTTTCAATTAAAAATCTAATATTTATATTTTACGTTGAAAGAATTAATTTTTAACAAAGCAAACAAATTTCAACAAATGAATTAAATTTTCAACCAAAATGATGAATTTCCAACAAAGAAAATTAATTTTCTCCCAAAAGGAGAATTATTATTAAAATCCATGAATTTTCGACCAAAAGTTGAATTTTTAACAGAAAACGATGTTTTGACAAAATTGTTTAATTTTCAACCAGAGAAATGTGCCACAATAGGCTTTATAGCTTGAGCGCCAGGGGAGTTCTCCATAGATTTCCCGCCCGTATTAAAACTAACCTATAAACCAGAGAAATGAATTTTGAAGCAAAAAGATAAATTTTCTACCAAAAAGATAAATTTTTAATAAAATACGTGAACTTTTAACAACATAAATTAATTTTGAACAAAATAGTGGAATTCTTAAACATAGAAATGAATTTTGAACTAAAAAATATAAAAAATAAAAATGTAATGATTATATTTTAAGTCGAAACGAGTAATTTTTAACAACAACCAAATATTCAACAATATCTTAACCAAAAAAGATGACAATTTGAAATAAAAAACAGTTGAATGCAACCACAAAAGACCATTGAATCCTCAATCAAAATAGATTAATTTTCTACAAAATAATTGAATTTGTAAACCATACATCTAAATTTTCAATAAAGAAAACTAATTTTCTCCCAAAAGGATAATTTTGATTAAAACCCATGAATTTTCGACCAAAAGTTGAATTTTTAACAGAAAACGAATTTTTGAAAAAGTACTTTAATTTTCAACCAGAGAAATGGATTTTGAAGCAAAAAGACAAATTTTCTACCAAAAGGATGAATTTTTTCACAAATTAGTTAAATTTTTAAACATAGAAATGAATTTTCAACCAAAAAATTTAAATTTTCAATTAAAAATGAAACAGCTATATTTGAAGTCGAAAGGAGTAATTTTTAACAACAACCAAATATTCAACAATATTTCAACCAAAAAAGACCATTGAATCCTCAACAAAGACAGATTAATTTTCTACAAGAGTTGAACTTTTAAACCGTACATCTAAATTTTCAACAAAAAATTTAACTTTTAACAAAACTGTTGAATTTGTAACCAAAAAGAATGAATTTTTAGCACAATAACAAAAATTCATCCAAAAAAATAAAACTGAGCTACACTTTTATTGTTACAATATTTATCACTGCGAGCAACTTAACGAACTTACAAGTCATTGCTTTAAAATGAATAAACAAGAATTATTTACACACTTTATTTTTTTAACTTATGCTTGATACGCTAAAAAGAATAATGAAATTCAGTTATATTATTTTATGTCGAAAAATATCCGAGGATCAAATTGTCATGTTGTGGCATTGTAAACGTGACGAAATTAAAAACATTGCCTTCTGATTATTTGAACAAAGTTAAGAAAAATAAGAATTTTGTGGAATTTTAAAACGACAGGGGATCAATGAGCTGAAAATTAATCATACGCATTCAGGATCTTCGTGAGCTATAAATGTACTAATTTTCCATAGAAAATTGTAATTATTTAGTAAACCTTATAAAGAGTATTTGAAATTTTTGATGAATTCATTAAAAGTTTTTAAGATCAAATACATTTTTCAAAAAACGAAAATGAGCCCTAGCTAAATTCTGTATGATCGCAGTAACTTATCAGTATAAACCTTCTCATCGATAATGTAAACAGATGCGATAATCGTCGCTCGGATCTGCGAGGCTAGACGCGCTCAAGCCAAGCCAGTTGCTGCCACAACACATGAGCAGTAGAATTGGGCAACATAACGTCTTTAAAGTTACTTTTTAATGTAGAATAAAAATGCTAAAAAGAAAAAAGTGGCCTGTTCCAATTCTGAAAAAATTCTAAAGCAAAATTACAACCCTGCAAACTTCACCAAGAATTAAAACCTAAAATTTCCAGTAGATGAGTAGGCTGCGTTCTGGATCAATTAGTATTAGTGCGTGTCTGTGTGAGGTGGCCTGTGTTCGTGTGTCCGTGTGAGGCTGGCATGGAGGCCGTGCTGCTCAGCTTCTAGAACATTCTCGAGGGATCCTGAAGCTTCTAGAACATTCTACAGCTCATGATGACGTCACAGTAATATGGCGCAGTAGAAATTGCCTGGACAATGCAAAATATAACCTTGAAAGTATTTACGCAACATTCTTTAGATAAGAAATAACCTTGAAGCTGTTTGCATGAATTTAGCTGGCACAATTGCGCAATATTACTATGACGTCATCATGAGCTGTAGAATGTTCTAGAAGCTTCAGGATCCCTCGAGAATGTTCTAGAAGCTGAGCAACACGGCCTCCATGCCAGCCTCACACGGACACACGCACACAGGCCACCTCACACAGACACGCACTAATACTAATTGATCCAGAACGCAGCCTACTCATCTACTATTTCCTCTTTTTAAACTCAATAAAAATGTTTGAAATATCAAATTCGTCCCTTTTCAACTCAATATGATTATAAAAAAAAATTCCTCTTCCAATTAAGAAAAAAATTGAATACCAAAATTTCTTCTTGTCTTAAAATTAGAATTGCCAAATTCAAACGTTTTTTTAACATAAATCCTTTCAACTTGAATTATTTTAATTTTAAGTCGTTTTAAATAATAATTTTTCAATTTTTATTTATATTAATGAATTATTAATTATTTATAATTAATTAAAATTGTTTTGATCAAACTTTAAATGTACAACTCCGTACTTTTAAAGATTTGAATCTTTCTATTTCAAACAATTGTGTTTCAAATTGTTCAGTTTTAAACATTTAATTTATAATTGCACTTTTCAAATAAGCAGTCAAATATTGTTAAATATTTAAAAATTGTTTTTTTTTTTAATTAAAAAATTTCAAATTGACTTGTCTAAAAATGGAATATTTTAGATTGAAATGATATTTGAATATGATTTACAATTGAATAAAAAGTCCTAATTATGAATATGTTAATTATAAATTATTTAAAAAATTAGAAACAGTTTATAAAGTTTTAATCGGACGTTTCAATTTCGAATTGAAAAAGTTCAATTTTCAGCGTTAAAGTTGGCAAATTGTTTAATTTTGAATAGATTCAGAATCCACTTGTAAAATTAATTATTGTCAAATGTTTGACACCCGAATTATAGTTCAGTTTGTAAAAAACATTAATAAATTGTTTAATAAAATTGTTTAAGTCTTCACAAGTGCATTTTAAAATTCCCGGTCAAAAAATAAATTCGCTGTAATTTCCAGGTCTCAACAAATTTCTGGTCATTTCTCGGTTTCCGAGAACAACTACAAAATGAAACAAATAATAAATAAAATGTAACAATAGAAGAAATTTAGTCGGAAATAATTATGCAAGATTCCTACCTTGCCGACATTGAGAAGATTCTATAGCTGTAGTGGTTCGTGTCCGTGCTAAGCTTCTAGAACGTACTCGGAGGGTCCTGATGACGTCACAGAATAATGTTGCGCAATTGTGAGAACCGTAATTGCGTAAACAGCTTTAAAGTTATTCATTATGATAGCCCTCCATATCAAATTTTGCCTATCTCCATCTTTTGCGCATCAAGTAAATAAAAACATATTTCTGACTGAATGTTTATCGATAAGGCAAATTAATCCTTGTTTTTCTCATAATAAATAACCTTGAAGCTGTTTACGCAAATTTGGCTCTCACAATTGCGCAATATTCCGTGACGTCATCAGGACCCTCCAAAAACGGTCTAGAAGCTTATCATGGACACGAACCACTACAGCTATCGAATCTTCTCGGTGTCGGTAAGGTAGAGATCCTGATCTATAAGCACCCTTTTCTATCTACTTTAGTAACTTAATAAAGAAATGGTGGCACTAGCGGACAAATTTTGAGAAAATAGTGCCTCGGTGTCATTTTTTTCGTAATAGATATACTGGCCAGGGCCTTACCAGCGCCTCTTTGTAAATGGGGTTAAATAGGGCAATTTCTGTACGGGACACTGAGAGCAAATATTTCAAACCTCCAAACAATTTCCAGCTAACTTCCTTGTGTTCTGAGTGCATACCTGCATTAGGATACAGTGATCTACTGAATGCTTTTAGCTCAAGTTCGAATAACGCTTGAACTCTCAGCTTCAACTCCTAACTTTATAGTTTCACACATAGCACTGCTTTGACGTTCGTCCTATTTAAATCAAACCGCAGAGAAGTGATAATACGTTACGAGACAATCGTGTTTTAGCACTGCTTATTGTTGCTTATGACATATGCAAACAAGAAGTTTTGTACGATGAGCCTCAATCATTTTCATCCTAAAAGTTTCAGGTTCGGGACTCATTTTTTATATCTTTTTTGGTGAAAAATTCAACTACTTGGTTGAGCGAGTAACTACTTAAAGGTAATTGTTAAATTGTAGGCAAATTTTAGCACCTGCAGTGGCAATCACATTATTATTAGGAATTTAATATTTTATAACGAAAATTGATCATATCACATCTAAAAAATTTTAATTCGGAAGGGGCAGTCTTGAAAATAAGAAATGATAATGAAATTCGTACGTTCTTCTATTGTACCGTACGGTAATGATGCGGGAAAAATGATGAAGTTTGGCCTTTTTCAATATTCTTAAAAAAAGAACAGATTTTAATCATAAAAAGTCACCTACTTATGAAAGAAAACACCGCTGAACAAGTAGCGGTATGGTTTTTGTATTTTCCATTCAGTCCGAAACTGGTTTTAAACGCTCGTACGGGAATGACGTTTTTGTTGTCAAAATGCACTTTTCAGTTTTAATATCAGATTCGCAATAAAAAGAGTTAATATTTCAAGCGCAAATTTATAGAATTTTGTATTAAACGATACGCCTAACATTTCTGTATTTATTACTTAACTGTAACTTCAATATTTTAGTAGAAAAAAGACGTACGGCAATGACGTCTGAAAAGACAAAAATCGAGAGACAGACTTAAACGTTTTTACAATATTATTAATTGGACTTGAAAAATGTGCATACTATAAATTTATGTTCATCTAAAGTTTACATTCTTGATACGTTAAGCATTTTTCAGGTTATTGTCTAAAAAAAAGGAGAAAATCAGTTTATCCTTGCGCAAAGAGAGGTTGGGACGCCGTACGGTAATGACGCTTTGGGAGTTCTTATATTAAATTAAAATAAATAGGAACATAATTGAAAGAAAAAGAATTAACCATTCTGTAAAGGATGATAATAAGTATTTATCAAATTTAAAAAAAAATCAGTACGAGTTTCTAAGTTAATGTTATATTACTGTCACTTCAAGTTTGCCTTGAATTTGACAATTATCCTTGATTAAAAATTAATTTTTTCTGTTGAAAATTAACTTTTTCCACTGAAAATTTAACTATTCCAGTTTCGGTAGAATTTTTAGTAAAATACATACATTTTTAACCAATTTGTTGAATTTTTAATCAAGTGATTAATTTTCTACTAAAAAAAAAGTTTTTTCAACAAATTACGTAAATTTTCAATTTGTCAACTAAATACTTTGAAAAATGGATGTGATATTAGTTCAAATTTTATTGTATTAGTTTTTATTTTTTATATTTTTTTGTTTCGAAAAATTGTTAACCAAAAATGGAGTAGTTAAATTTTTATCTAAGAATAAGAAGATGAGAAAACACGACTTTTTTTACAAAACTGTTTATTTTTGTACCAAATAGTTGAATTCTCTATCAAAATGTTGAACTTTTCAACCCAAGAACATGAATTTTCAACAAAAAATACTGATTTAAAATAAAAAAACCAGCTAGATTTAACGAACAATAAAAATATTATTTGTTTAATTTGTAGTTAATACTTTTTTCATTTCTAAAAATTTATAATAAATTTTGTAATTTTTAAACTAAAAAGATAAATTTTTAACAAAAAATGGAGTAACTACATATTTATCTGAGAGAAGTAATTTTCAATAAAAAATACGAATTTTCTGCAAAAGAGTTTAATTTTGTATCAGATAGTTCAGTTTTCTATCAAATTGTTGAATTTTCAAGTCCAAAGATTTCAAGGGATTTCTAGCAAACTTTTGAAAATAAACAAAATAAAATGAAATTTCAAAAAATATATTTCTGGATGACAATTTTTTTCAATTATTGTTAGTATAAATTCAAACAACAATGTTAGAAACTTTAAACATTAAAAATAGATTTTTTGGAAAAAGTCATTTCATTATTGTATTTTTGATAAATAAATAATATTTATAAATACAAATTTGTATTGTTTAAATTCCGGAATTTTCAATTATTATTCAATTCGAGAATTTTACAGTGTAGGGAGTTTTATTTAAAATTCCTAAATAATAAAATATAAAATAAATAATAAAATTGTTTATAATATTACTGAATAGAAAAAGTCCCGAATAATAAAATTCTTGGCAGAAAATTTCTGAATTCTAAAATATCCCACCTAGGAAATTCCCAAATTAAAAAATTCTCGGATTTAAACAACTAAAACGTTTTCTTTCACAAATATAATTTATTTATTAAAAATACAATAATCAAATATTAAGAAAACATTATTTTTAATGTTCACAGTTTCTAAAATTATTGTTTAAATTTAAAATAACAATAATTGAAAAAATGTATTTCTGGATGAAAATTTTTTTTCAATGATTGTTATTTTAAATTCAAACAATAATGTTAGAAACTTTAAAAATCATTATTTGTTAAATTCAGGAATTTTCTAGTTCGGATATTTTATAATTTGGCAATTTTCTGTCGAGAATTTTATTATTCGGGAATTTTTAAATTCGGATTTTGTAATTTGCCAGTCCCAGCTGAATTCTGTATGATCGCAGTAACTTATCAGTATAAATCTTCTCATCGATAATGTAGACAGATGCGATAATCGTCGTGGCTCGACGCGCACTCAGACTCATAACCTCTTCAAAGCTACTTTTTAATTTAAGATAAAAATGCTAAAAAGAAAAAAGTGGCCTGTTCCATTTCTGAAAAAATTCTAAACCAAAATTTCCACCATGCCAACTTCAACAAAAATTAAAATCTAAAAATTCCACAACTCAATATAAATGTAAAAACAAAAAGTTCCTCTTCCAATTAAAAAAAAAATTAAGTACCATTTCTTCTCTTTCTTTCAAAATTAAAATTGCCAAATTTAAACGTTTTTTTAACATAAATCCTTTTAACTTGAATTATTTTAATTTGAATAATTTAAAATAATATTTTTCTAATTGTTATTTATACATAAAAATTCAACACTTTTAACTAGAAATTAAATCAAATTAATTAACTAGAAATTAATTAATTAAAAAAGAAAATGTTTTGAGGTCAAAGGAATAAGTGTGACGTTTTATCTTCCTAACATTCTAATTTGCCAGCCTTTTTCTTTTATTCAAAAGAATATACCATGTCGTGCTAACAAAAGAATCTTTTGAAATAGTGCCTATTGAGTTGATTCATCATTTATTCTAATTGCAACAACTCTCAACGTTTCGCTGCAGTGCAGTAAGGTACTCATTTCCCAGAATTGCACATCGGCATTGATTTTTACTGTGTACCTAGAAAGTTATTTCAAAATTATGGCACCCTAGATAAATTTTAAAGTGGGAAAAAATTAAAATTCAATCTTTGTATAATGTAATATTGTGAAAAAGGTTATCAGCTAATAATTAATTAATCAGTTTAAAACATAACAAGCAATACAAAATTATTTGCATTGAAACATTCAAATAATTTTTAATATATTTTTTTCAATAATCTTAACTTTAATTTCTGAAATTTTCATTTATTAATAACATTTTGAACTAATTCCAGAAAAATATTTATGCGTATAATTTTGAATATTGAATTCAGATACTCATTTCACAACATCACAAACATTTAAAAAATTATATAATTGGAATATAGGTATTTTAAACATAGATACACATTTTTTATATAAATTATAGTCAATATTGAACTACATTACCTTAAACCAAATAATGAATTTATGTTACTCAATTAAATAAAACAAACAATTATTTTCGTTGAAGCATCAAAATAATTTTTACTTTATATATATTTTTTTAAATTGAACAACCCTATCTGAAAACTTGATTGATTAATAGCCTTTTAAACTAATTCCAGAAAAAAAATTAAAACGTATGTATCATATAATTTTGAAATATGAATTCAGATACTTATTTCACAACGTCACAAACACTTCAAGAAATTATATACTTATAGAATAAAGGTATGTTAAATATAAATATACTATTATTGTACAAATTATAGTCAATATTTAACTACATAATCTTAAAGTAGATAATAAGTTTATTTTACCTAATTGAAAAAATAAAATCCAATCTTCTCCAACAACAAATTTTTTCCAGACGTGAAAAAACTTGAAATCCAACATCTTTTCATAATTTACAACCTTTATGTAATTTAATATTGTGAACAAAATAATTCAGACCATAATTAATTAATCCGCTAACAACATAAAGAGCAATAAACAATTATTCTCATGGAAAATTCAAATAAATTTTACTTCGCATTTGTCAAAAATTTAAACTTTCATTTCTAAAAATTTGATTTATTGATGACCTTTTAAACTAATTTCAGACAAAAATAAAACTTTGTACCTATATTTTAAAAAATTGATTTCAGATACTCATTTCACAACATCACACATATTTTAAAAAATGATATAATTAATTGAAGAATTAAAAAATAGAATAGAATATAATAGTTAAATTTGCAGTTAAAAAATTAGTTTCGATTAAAAATCTAATTTTCACTTGAAGAAATGAATTCTCAACCAAAAATATTAATTTTCAACCAAAAAAGATTCAAACTAATAGTTGAATTTTTAGCTAAAGAAATTAAGTTTTTACCAAAAAGATGAATTAGTCACCAAGACGATTAATATTTTACCACAAAAAACAAATTTTCAACAAAATACAGAAATTTTCAACTAGATAGCTGAATTTTCAACAGAAAAAGATAAATGTTAAACCAAGCATGAAATATTTAAATTTTTAATTAAAAAATTTATTTAAAAAAATGAATTTTCAAGAAAAGATTCAATTATTCAAGGAAAGAGATTATTTTTTAACTAAAATAATAAGTCTTGTACAAAAAATGAATTGTTAACCCAAAACCTAAATTTCTAACTCAAAAGATGAATTTTCTACCAAAAAAGACAAATTTTCAACAAAATAGTTCAATTTTCAACCAAACAAATGAATTTTCAACCAACAAGTTTAAATTTCTATCAAAAAAGATAAATTTTTGACAATAAATAGAATAGTTACATTTTCAGTTTAAAAAAATAATTTTAAATAAAAGAACTAATTTTTAATCAATGAAATGAATTTTCAAACCAAAAAAATTGATTTCAACAAAATACATGAATTTCCAACCAAATTTTGAAGCTTTTAAAGGAATTTTCAATCAAAAATTAAATTAAAATTAAAGTTAAATTTTCAATTAAAAAAAAGTAATTTACGAAAAATTAAATTTTCAACCAAATAGTTGAATTTTCAATAAAAGAAGATGAATCCCCAAAGAAAAATTTAATACATAATTGATACTTCAACCAAAACAGATTTTAATTTAAAATCAAAAACATATAAACTCAGCCAAAAAATACGATTTTTCAACAAAATTATTAAATTTTTTTGAAATTGTCCTCAACCAAAAAAGCTTAATCTTCAACTAGTTTTTTGTCTGCCATGAAGATTAATTTTCTACAAAAAAATGATCTTACAGTATGACAGATATTTGATAACAATAAAAAAAAAAAGCTTTTTCTTTAAATGATAATAATTTACAGAAATATAAATGCTAAAAGGCTACAAAAATTAATACTACGTTAAAAGTTTAACTAAAATAGTTTTATTTCTTAAATTATGATGTCAAAAATCAACATTTATATAAATTTTAAATTATTTATAAATAGTATAATATTTTACCAGATAGTGTAATATCCAAAATTTATATCACCACTTTAAGATTTATCTAGGGTGCAGTAATTTTGAAATACCCAGTAAGTTTCAGAAGTACACAGTAAAAATCAATGCGGATGAATTTGCGTAATAAAAAATTGTTTATATTTAAAATACCTCTATTCCAATTATATAATTTTTTTAAATGTTTGTGATGTTGTGAAATGAGTATCTGAATTCAATTTTAAAGATTATACGTACGTATATTTTTTCTGGAATTAGTTCAAAATGTTATTAATAAATAAAATTTTCAGAAATTAAAGTTCAAATTATTTAAAAAAATATAGTAAAAATTATTTGAATGTTTCAATACAAATAATTTTTTATTGCTTTTTATGTTTTAAACTGATTGATAAATTATCCGCTAATTAATCTTTTTCATAATATTACATTACATGAAAATTGAATTTTAATTTTTTCCTAATTAAATAGCATTAACTGATTATTCGTTTTAAGGTTATGCAGTTGAATATCTATACCTTGTATAATAAAAGTCTATTTTTGCAATACCTCTATTCCAATTATATAATTTTTCAAACGTTTGTGATGTTGTGAAATGAGTATCTGAATTCAATTCTCAAAATCGTACGTATATATATTCTTCCTGGCATTAGTTGAAAATGTTATTAATAAATGAGCATTTCAGAAATTAAACTTCAAGTTATTTAAAAAAATACAGTAAAAATTATTTGAATGCTTCAATGCAAATAATTTTCTATTGCTTTTTATGTTTTGAACTGATTAATTAATTATTCGCTAATCAATCTTTCTAATAATATTACATTACATACAAATTTAATTGTAATTTTTTCCCAATTAAATAACATAAACTGATTATTCGTTTTAAGGTTATGCAGTTGAATATCTATACCTCGTATAATTAAAGTCTATATTCGCAATACCTCTATGTCATTTATATAATTTTTCAAACGTTTGTGATGTTGTGAAATGAGTATCTGAATTCGATTCACAAAGTTATACATACGTATATATATTTTTTCTGGAATTAGTTAAAAATGTTATTAATAAATGAACATTTCAGAAATTAAAGTTCAAGTTATTTAAAAAAATATAGTAAAAATTAGTTAAATGTTTCAATGCAAATAATTTCTTATTGCTTTTTGTGTTTTGAACTCATTAATTAATTATTATCTGATAACTTTTTTCACAATATTACATTATATAGATTCACCATAAAGGTTAACCATTTTCGATAAAAAAACAAAAAAAAAAAAAAAAAAAAAAAAACATCAAAAAGAGAGAAAATTGGTCGACTTTGTAATCAACGAGACTCGCACTACCATGAAAATTTCCGATAACGTCACACCCAGTTATAACCGTTTTAGCAAACTTTTAACTTCAAAGCTTTTCGCGAAAATTCCGCGTTGTCTGGTGAGATTATTTGGAATGGTGTTATCAGCTCCAATTACGTTTCCAAATAGTTGAAAGCAGTCTTATATTTAACTGACGACTAAATTAAATTCATATCTTTCACGAGGAATAAAAATCTTGAATCTTGACAAAGTATATTATTATATCATTAAAAAAGAGATCTCATTAATTAAGTTTCTAATTCCATTTTAAGACTTCTTATATTCTACATTTTTTAATTACTAGACTATCACACACACGCGCTAACTTTTGTATTGAAATTATTTTAATTATTTATTTTATTTGAACAAATATTTGCATGATGTTTGAATAATTTTATTGAACATATTATTTAACTATTATATTTTTGTAAAAGAAAGTACAGGTTATGATTATAGTTTTGTGCAACAATTTATTTATCATTATTTAATGTATTTATATACATACGTGTATTACAGTTCCATAATTATTCATATTTAATATAATGTAATTTTTTTTTAAATATAAAGATACTTGTAATAATTATAAGAACCTGCATGGGCAAGTCTGGATTAAAGAGCTATCATAATAGCTCACGCAAATAGTCATTACTACTTTTCTGGGACATCATCTCAAATTTATCCTAAAAAAATTAATATCCTTAAAAGCGACTATCTTTCATATCTGACAAATCGATTTATTGATAACCTTCTAAACTAATTCAAGAAAAAAATCAAACCTACAAATGTGTTGTATAATTTCGAAAATTGAATTAAGATACTCATTTCACAACATCACAAACATTTATAGAAATTATATAATTAGAATAGAGGTATTTTAAATATAAGCAAAGTTCCATTATACAAATTATAGCAAATATTCAACTACATAACTTAAAAACAAATAATCAATTTATGTTACTTGATTGAAAAAAAATAAAATAAAATTCAGTCTTTTAACTTTAATTTCTGAAAGATTTATTTATTAATAACATTCTTAACAAATTTCAGAAAAAATAAAACATTGTACATGGAATTAAAACCATTGAAGTCAGGTACTCATTTCACAACATCACAAACGTTTGAAAAATTATATAATTGGAATAGAGGTAACCTTACAACGAATAATCAGTTTATGTTATTTAATTGGGAAAAAATTACAATTAAATTTGTATGTAATGTAATATTGTGAAAAAGACTAATTAGCTAATAATTAATTAATCAGTTCAAAACATAAAAAGCAATAAAAAATTATTTTCATTGAAACATTTAAATAATATTTACTTCTGATTTTTTTTATAATTTTAACTTTAATTTCTAAAAATTTCAGTTATTAAAAGCATTTTGAACTAATTCTAGAAAAAAATAATACATATGTACATATAATTTCAAAAATTGAATTCAGATACTCATTTCACAACATCACAAACATTTAAAAAAATTATAGGTATTTAAAAGGTATAGGTATAATCATAGGTATTTAATTATAGATATAATTATAGGTATCTCAAATATAAATAAACTTTTATTTTAAGAATCACATACATAACCTTAAAGGAAAAAATCCATTTATATTCCTTAACTGAAAAAAATTCAATCTTTATGCAATGTAATATTGTGAAAAAGAATAATTAGCTAATAATTAATTAATCAGTTCAAAACATAAAAAGCAATAAAAAATCATTTTCATTGAAACGTTTAAATAATGTTTACTTCTGATTTTTTTTATAATTTTAACTTTAATTTCTAAATGTTTCAGTTATTAAAAGCTTTTTGAACTAATTCTAGAAAAAAATAATACATATGTACATATAATTTCAAAAATTTAATTCAGATACTTATTTCACAACATCACAAACATTTAAAAAAATTATAGGTATTTAAAAGGTATAGGTATAATCATAGGTATGTAATTATAGATATAATTATAGGTATCTTAAATATAAATAAACTTTTATTTTAAGAATCACATACATAACCTTAACGGAAAAAATCCATTTATATTACTTAACTGAAAAAAATTCAATCTTTATGCAATGTAATATTGTGAAAAAGAATAATTAGCTAATAATTAATTAATCAGTTCAAAACATAAAAAGCAATAAAAAATCATTTTCATTGAAACGTTTAAATAATGTTTACTTCTGATTTTTTTATAATTTTAACTTTAATTTCTAAATGTTTCAGTTATTAAAAGCATTTTGAACTAATTCTAGAAAAAAATAATACATATGTACATATAATTTCAAAAATTGAATTCAGATACTCATTTCACAACATCACAAACATTTAAAAAAATTATAGGTATTTGAAAGGTATAGGTATAATCATAGGTATGTAATTATAGATATAATTATAGGTATCTTAAATATAAATAAACTTTTATTTTAAGAATCACATACATAACCTTAA